>BLKR01016743.1:0-21244 GCA_011170035.1 Teleogryllus occipitalis | reverse complement strand
ATTTGAGGAAGTAAAAATAGAGTTTCATTTGAAATCAGATTTTCCTCTATATTGAAATTACAATTTTGCGATAATTTGCTGAAATAATTAGTTATTCACGTAGTGGCTTCTTTTTATTTCATGTATTTTATTTCATAATACATTCTAAATGCAGCGTTTCATTGCAATACATTGGGACAGAGAAGGAGAGGGAGAAAAGAAGGAAGCGAGAGAGGTCGAAATGGGAATAGGATGGGGAGGGAGAGAGAATCTGACTCAGATGTTTTCGAATTACCTCAGCTGACATTAGCTCTCTAATCAGTGTGTACGCAGATGCAAGAAGACAGCCTTTGTTGGCTCTCCGAAGAAACAAAATGAAATGCCGTCCTAGCAGAAGTAGTGACAGGCCAAATCCTCCATCGCAATTTACACAGCTTTGTTCCATTCTATTCGGGCCATCCGTTATCCTATTTCCGATAGTTACGAACGATGGTTTTATATACGCCTGCTTTTTAAACTGCAGAACTCGAAATTATTGGGAAAAAAAGAGATTTCTTATTTATATCAATGATTTTTTTAAACATAGATTGATGTTATTGTCTTTAATATGTATTTAAACATCATTGCTAATTAATCATTTTTTTTCGCGCAGAATTACATAACTTTCTCTTCTTAAGAATTCCTTCTTATGCGCGAGAAAGTAAAAAATTACACAGATGTCATTTGTTTTATAAATGACTCGCATCATTCATATTTACGTTTGGGGATTTTTTTATACATTATTGAATTTGTGAGTATAAGTGCTCAAATAATTTCTTATGAAGTTCTCGAAAATTCGAAAGTCTTCAGTTAAACATGATCTTAAAATTACGTGTTATTAGAAATTTTCAAACGACATTGTCTCAAAAAAACACAACAATATTTTTCTCTTTACACTTTTGCATGGATAGTGTTAAATACACTGAATTACTTGACATGTTCTCGATTTTGATCTATTCTTTTGATTTTTCAAAAACTACACAAATCAAATTTTTTGGACATTTCTCTCGCCATTAATATTTAAATTATTGGCAATCTCTATACTTTATTGCATTAGTTATTAGAAGTGCTTCAAATGATTTCTAATGAAGTTTCTAGAAAACTTACAGCTTCTCTGTAAAAATGTGCTCAAAATTTACCATTTTTAGAAATGGCCAAACGAAATTTTTTTTACGAACGACTCCAAATTTTTCGATGAAAATTTGCATACAGGAAAATGTTTTACTATTGTATAATATTCTCAGATATTTAAATTCTACCGGGAGGAGAACCGAAAAATCGATAAAATATTTTTTTTTAATGTCGGAATGGTGTGGACACCGAAAAGCTGACTTAAAGAGATTAGAAAATTAACTAGTGTGAGAAAGTCTGTGCTATTCTGTAGCACTGATAGTTTACCTTACATCTGTGCTTCGTGTCTTTCCGAAAATTCCTTTCGTCACCTTTTTCTCTCATAGGTTTTCGGTCTGAAAAACATCTTTGATCTCGAATCGTTTACTCGATACTTTCCTTTGTCCAGTTATTTCTGAGTTCCCCCAGTCATGCCAATCTGAAATATCAGAAAATGCTCTGAAATGTCTGAAAAAGTAGAAAAGTCTAACGTAATTATGTTCTCACAAAAAATGATCAGATAAACAACCCGTTTGTCCCATGCAACCCGAGGGACATGCGATGAAAATTTAACTATAATGTTATGCAATTGTAAACCATCATGTGTATTAGAATTAAATAGATTGTCGCCTATAACAAGAACATCGAAAATATTTGTTGCCATTAATATACTTATAATAAGGTATGTAAAAGTACTTTTAATGCAAGGTACTTACTCTGATGTTTTCAAACACAAAAATTCACGCAAAAAACATGAATTTTTACTTCCTTACTCAGCGTCGATGTTATTGAATAATTTCCTCTTTATTAAATTTTGTTTTTCAATGGAGTAGTGGTATGAAAGGTGACGCATCGTAAGATGATACATCGTATACGAAATACTTATTCGATTGAAACCACCGATTGATATCAACCAAGTTTCTTCCAAGAAACTAACAAAATTATTTAGACGCATATATACATTCTTTAAACTGGCAATTCTTGTTTCGGTAAAGTTCCGTATTAGCAACTGTGAACATTTGAGAAGAGACGAAGCTCACATTCAATTGCATCAATTTGTCACCGAATAGCTTCCAGCAATTAGCGCAAGTAATGCTGCAATTAACATCGGCTCATGCTCCGTGATGTAGACATTCTAGTAACGCAACAAGTCATATCATGAGAGGATTTAACCCGAGAAGGACTACATTAACAAGAAACAATATATACTATTTAATTGTGTACGCCCGAAACTAATTTGAAACAATTAATAGAATTACTTATGTTTTTATAAGGAATTCAAAAGCACAACTGCTTCCTAAACACGCATAATAGGATGGGTATCGGCTCAAGTTGAATAATTTTGAGTTGAGATCGCAGTAAGTGAACTAACAATAGCATATCTGTGCATGTGCGCTAATACGTTGCCTTTGAACAAATCCAGACTTAAAAAAGGAGCAAAAACGCGGACGCTTGAAACAAGAGATGGTGACTGCGTTATATTGTTGGATAAAAAACAAACAACACAGAGAAAGAATGATGTCCTGAGGAGCTGGGTAATCACAAACTTGCTTTACGGGACCCACGAGAAATGATTCAGTGTTACTAATATTACATTAACGTTGCTATAAAAAAAGGATTCCAGAATGTCTTATGCTACTAACTTAGTGCTTGGAAAATAAGGAAAATTAAAACAAGAAAAATAATCATTGTTTGTATAAGAAAAAATGACTACTCTAAATGACGTAAAACTAGAGGAGTGCGGTTATGCTTGATTATCGAATTCGTTCGGATTCTTTTATGTTTTTTTACAATATGTAAAGAATTATTAATCTAGTAGTCCTTGGCAACACAAACAAAGATATTATTTTCTAGGGAACTAAACAGAATTTGTAATGTGTTATAGATCTTTTTATCCTCATAAAAATATAAACGTTTCGGCCCAGACCTATAAATTATGAATATTGGCATACGCCGATAAAAATGCTTGCACGAAATTTAGTAAAATAAATGTCCCATGAAAGAAAAACTAGGAAAAATAATTAACTGTATCCGACTTAAATTAAATACATATTACTTTAGTGCACTAAATGATATTTTCTTTGGTATTGCGCTTGTTAACAATATAAATTAAGCTTTGCGACCGTAAGCATTGATTTCGCAAAATCTTGAATATAATTTAATGAAACGTAGAAGTAACCTGTTTCCCTGACGACTCGTGTTACAAATGCCAACAACTGTATGATACTTATCTCTTCATGATTATAAGTTTGAAGTCATCAACTTTGATAAATGTTCGTTAATCCAAAACTATAACAAATGATAGGTGGTCATTTCAAAAATAATTGAATGCAACTAGCAATTTTAAACAGTTTTTCCAGAAAACATGTTTCAACGTAGATAAATAATATATAACTAAAAAGCGGATTTTGATGACCTAAAACATCGCCACAAACGATCAAAATGTTTTAAAAATGCCCTAAAAGCAAAGAAAAATGACTTTAAAAAATTATCAAATCCCCTTCTGATGAACAACACAAGCTGTTGGATAAGTTACGGATGTAATCCAGGCTTTTTCTTCTCGGTCCATTGAACTCAGCTTGCCAACTTGTGGTTTGGACTGTTCTTTACCAGGAAATCTCTGTTTAGTTATCCCGAAATCCACCGAACTGACAATGGCGCTGAAAGGAATTACAGGAGCATTAGATTACATACAATTGCGGACTACAATTTCTGAGCGAAGAAATCGAATAGACTACTGAGAAATTCTGTAGAGAATGTTTGTTGCATCCCGTAAATATTATTTGTAGCAAGAAACTTTAAAATGACATTAAAACCGGTGAAATCTGCGTAAAATACTTTAAAAATGTCGAAAAAAAGTAAAATAATGTCTTATTAGTAGAAATCAATTAAAAAATGCAAAAAAAACATAAAAATGGGTCATTTTCTTTTTTTATAACATAAACGTAATGTCTATACTAAAAGGCATTGTTCTAAAGTGAAAATAACACTAGTAGTGCTAAAACTCTACGTACTTTCTCGCCATTAGTAATGGAAATTAATTAGTTTAAAGCAATAGATTTTTTATTCTAAACTTACGTAGCATCCAACTGCGTAAATTGGGTGAAGGCTAGCAATCTTTATTTCATATTTATTTCAAATATGTTTTAAATAATTTCTAAAACATTACTTTTTAACGTATAACAAAAGCTCCAATGTAAGAAACAAACAAAGAAATATAAAAAAATATACACATTCTAACTTATGGAGCATGCAACTGCCTCAAAACATTTCTAAACTTACTATCACGATTATCAGAGCGAGCGATTAATTTTGGTGCTCATTTACTAAAAAAATGCTCATATTTTCAAAAAATTCAACATGACCTTAATTAAACATCTGTTTTTGGTGAACACATTTCATTAATAGTAATTGTCTCTTGATAATTTTGGTTGTAGGAAGACACCGAAAAAGTTTTGAATTTTTCCGATTTTTTCGAAAAACATGAGTTTTCAACCAACATGTGACCGACGAGATTCTCTTAAACGTCCTTCAGACTATCCAACAAAATTTAATGAAAATCGATGGCGCCATATTTTTGAAAAGTTTGCAAATATCTGAGGGACTTCCTGTAAAGTACCCCCAAAATTAAAATATCGGTTTCAAATTCAAGGGGCCGCGACACCAGTTCGATCGACTGGGGAATATCAGTTTTGTAGAAATTTGACTGAACAGTTTAGCCGCTAGCGATGTTCACTGACGGACAGAGACGTTTTGTCTTCAATCGATTTTTCGATATGAAGGACCCACAAAACATGGATTCTACATCACGTGTTAGAGGATTTCTTTTTCTAAATTCATCAACTGGCTTTATCCACTTTTTCGTTACCATGGCCCTGTAATAAGTGTTTTTCTGTCGAAAATTCGCATTTTTTCGCACAGAATTTCATAACTTTCTCTTCTTAAGAAATTCCTCTTTTAGCGCGAGAAAGTAAAAAAATGACATTTGATTAAAATCCGCTCCTTAATAATAACTGACATACAAATTGTATTTAGTTTCTAATCCAATTGAGGTAGCGTGTCACAACTAAAGCTTTATTCAGCTCACATAATTTTCATGCTTAAAACTTATTGTTTGCCTCTTCTGTGCCCAAAATGTGTTTTACTATTTCGAAAATTTTATTTGTGAAAAAACTTACTACACATCTTTTCTCATCTTCGCAGTATCCGCGTCCCCGCAGGTAAAAATTAATTATAAGTAAATAAAATGCATTTGTAAGTCATTATTAGTTATATGCAAACCGTTACGAGTTCAAAGGCTCCGCAGAAGCAAAGAAATCAGAAGCACCGACAGGAAGTAATCAGCAAAGATCAATAGTAAATTTTCTTTTCCATCTCAAAGGAAGAATGTATCCTTTTTCCATACCCACGCTTTGAGTTTATGTACAGCAGTCTTCACCGAGAACCCACCAGGTTCAGACCTTTGAACTCTTAAAAATATTGAAAATGTGAATAATTAATAAAAATAGTTATTGGTTTTTCTGGTTGATAACAGCTTCTGAAGAAATGCTTCTCTGACCATATACACCTACTTGCGAACTTTTTATTCATAAAGTCAACCTGACATGGGGTTCTCCACAACCAAATGCACAAACACACACACACACACACGCACGCGCACGCGCGCTCACACACGTACAAACACATTTACTACATATATACATACACATTCTCGCCGAAGCCACAGACAAGAAGCAAATATTGAAATCCGTACCGGATTCATGTTGACAATTGATAGAAATACTCGTAGTATTCAGCATTCCCCGGCATTGCGGACAAAAGCCACAACGCATCAAAGCCACAAATGAAATAGTTCTAAAAGCAATCAAAGAGTATTCGACTATTCTCTAATTATAATTTATTTATTTATTTATTTTACGTCAAAAACAGTTAAAACTGCGTATGACGTGCCATGGGGAGAAGTGAATTCTGTGCACATTTTCAAAATTCTCTGATCCCTACACTAAGTCATATACTACTTATTATAATTATAATTATATAATATATATATATAATTATAGTATATAATTTTATTATAATATTTATATTTGAACCTACGAATGTCACGTAATACATAGAATCACTACGCTGGATAAAAATATCCAGTGAAGTTTCTTTTGCATTGCCGTGTATACTTGTTTATAGCTCAGAGTATTGATCAATAATAAATGCAACTTCGTTTCTCGATGTAAATATTAAACAATACAATATATGCACCTAAGAAAAATTATTTAATTAATTTTGCTTACCTAAATTATTTAAACGATATGAAGTCTTATAAAGACATTATTTCATATGGGTTTCTATAAAAATTATTGCCGTAGGGTACAAACAGAGAGGATATGATGTGTCGTAAAGCTAAAAGCACGACGCAAAAGTGCCAGGAACCGGCAGCTGCAAATACTAGAAATATCCGCAAAGTAAGGTTTCAAAGCACATTGCTCTTGCAGGCGAATGTATTTTTCGCAGTTGGTACGACTGTTACAGAGGGTAAAGGTGAAGCGACCGAGTGGTAATGGACGTCAATAGCGTCCCGACTGTCGTGTCGTTGGGGTGACGTTTTCAAGATGAGCGCTTTCATTCCTCTCCCACCAAGTGCGAAGTGCGCCTCTTACTTCCTTGTATACGTACGTATATACGGCATAATATACGTAGTACGACGTATGCGGCATAATATACGTAGTATAGAGAAATAATGCTGTGGAAAATCGATTTCGAGATTGCAACGGAAATATACGTTTTGGGGTCCCCGGATTCCGAAAGTGGTTTCTTGGCGACTTCCTACAACTATAAAATTGAAGATAAGGACTTTTCCTTCCAATAAACTTTGTTGTCCATAATTAGTTCTTTCAATAAAGTAATGCACAATTTTTTGGAAAATTTTAGTAATTTTCGTGCAATATTGCATGCAAAATGTGCAATATTAAAAAATATTTCTACACAAATTCTCAGAAATGGCTTCTCAATTCTTCTTTAAACTTTTGGTAAGGATAGAGCCAAATGCACTCTACATGATGTCATAAACGCCATTTCGATCCATTCTTTTGTTTTTTCAAAAATTACAAAGATGTATTTTTTTTTACTTCTCTTTCACGTCGTTAATATTCACATTAAAATATATTTGTTCACATTATTGCATTTATGAGCACATATGCATTAAATGATATCATATAAAGCTTCTCGAAAACTACAAACTTTTCTGTGAAAATGAACTCAAAATTCTGCATTATCAGAAACACTCAAACGCCATTTTCTTGAAAAACGGCACCAAATTCTTTCTTCAAACTTTTTGTACGGATAGTGATAAATACAGTGTTTAAAATGACATAAAATTAATTTTGCTCTATTCTTTTGTTTGTTTGTTTTTTCAAAAATTACACAAATGTATTTTTCTTGAAATATCTCTCACGATATTAATATGCCAATTTTCGAATTGTTGTAAACATTATTGCATTTGTGAGTACAAGTATTTTAAATGACATTAAATGAGGTTTTTCAAAAACTCAAAAAGTTTCTGTGAAAAAGAGCTTCAAATTTTGCATTTACTGCTTAACGACATTTTTCTAATCAGTCTCCAAATCTTCCAGTAAAAATTGTCATTTCTGACGAGGTTTTACTCTTCTTTAATATTCTTGAAGTAATATTTCTATTCCACTATTAGCTAACCGAAAAATTGAGAGAATTTAAAAAAATATACTTTTGGCGGTGATAGATGGCAGGTGTCAAGAGTTTGTGGCAAGTCCAAATAGATAGCCCAGACCAAAAAAAAAAAAAACAAAAAAAAAAACGCATGTGAATATTCATGTCAAATGTATCCCGCAACTCTGCCGCATTTTTGAATACATATTGTTAAATAACTCCTCAACGAAGCCTTTTAGGACCTTAAAAACTAAAACTTTGAGGCAAAAGGCCGCATAGAAATGTTCCTCACGTTGAAATCTATTTTTATGTATTACGTGGTTAGGCGGAAGAGCGGACCTGGTGGCCCGAGTCTCGCCACATAAATAAAGTCATTATTATTATTATTATTATTATTATTATTATTATTATTATTATTATTATTATTATTATTATTATTAAACCATTGCAGAAATCACGACCGTTAATAAGTAGTAGGATATGGATCACGGGATCGGTCAATTAATGAAACACATTAGTTTGTCAACGTTTCGGAATATTTAATTCCTTCATCAGGGCTAACAAAAAACTCACTCACAAGGAATAAGAACAACTTTTCTGAACAACCACATTAGAAATCACAGAAAAAATGCCATGAATCAACATACATGAAGAAAAATAAATAAACAAATAAATAAATAATATACTATATATATATATATATATATATATATATATATATATATATATATATATAAGCCAAGGTAATATAAACGGTACACACCTTACTAATACATAAACTGGTTAAACATCATGTTCGCCTACAGCCCAACTCTAATATAGAGTTGCTGAAGCACACAAGTCCATTGCAAGTCCGACCAGGGCCACGGCCCGAAAGAAAGTGAATGAAAAACCAGTGTATTGTCAGGACCACGTGCTGAGCAACTCCATGTCGGAACCATGCGTATCCGGTTTCATTTTCATTATTCATTTGTTTATTTATTTTCCTTTTTCATTTAATATCTTTTTCTCCGACCACGTGTTACGGAAAAACAATTGTTAACAATTATTTGTTTAATTATTAATAAACTACCCTTAATGGATATCTTGAGTATTAAAAAGAAAATGTAAATAATAGTATATTTACGTAGTTCCGGTGAATGTGTGTTGATATTTATATTACTTAAATTCATAGGGTCAATTTTTGTTGTATTATTTATTTATTTTAATTAATTTTTTTCACCATCTCTGGAGAAAAAACATGCACTACACTAACGGGACTAATGACCGAAGCCGTTGACGCGCCCGGAAACACGAAAAAATCAATCAATCAATCGAACCCGCGACCTTTCGGGCTCGAGGCAGCTAAGGTCTTTCAGCCTTAGCGACCTTGACTGGCCAGACCGGCGAGGTGCCCGCTGTGTTGCGCTACGCGGCCATTAATCGCGAAATCGTTTCAATTCGCGAGAAGGTCTTCATTCAATGCGTACTGTTTATGCGTACTGTTTATGTGTACTGTTATTATGTGTACCGTTCCTGTTCTTTGGCACCGGGAGCGGTAGCTCAGTGCATCAACTGATGTCACTGCAGCGCCTCTGACCGGGAGGACCTAGGGTGACAGGATTTTTGACACAAGCTACATAGCTATGTTGAATTCAGCTGCTGACTGGAAGAGAATAGCGGCCAACTGCTCTGATCGGTAGTTTTCCGTGGTTTCTCCGATCAACACCAGGCGAATGCCGGAGCAGTACCCTACCAAACGGGCCACTGACCGCGCGCGATCTGTCTTTCCTCTTCCTTGTCCTATCCTCTCCCCTTACACACTTACACTAACATGCACTACACAACCACAAAATCCGGGAGATCGGTCGGGAGCTTAGAGCTTGTCCCGGCTGGGGTAGTGCCCTGCTGGTGGTAAAGTCCTAGTTAGGGGGGAAACTCCACTAGCCGACGGTAGGTCGGCGCCAGATCTCGCCATCCAGTGGGGGAAGATCACCGCCATCTCCCGAGAAAAACATGCACAACACTAACGGGGCTAATGAGCAAAAAAGTTGACGCGCCCGGAAACACGAAATCAATCAATGTTCTTTGGCTCGGCAGCCCGGTATCCACAGCCTGGCCCTGGGGGACCAGCGGTGACCGAACCTCTCGGCCATGGGTAAAGAGGTTCGTGTGCTTAGCACGAACACATCCCTGCATTATACTGGTCTTCATAACCTTAGGGTGGACTTCCTTATCGTCACACGGTAATAGATACTGGAACATTTGTAAGGAAAGCGGACAGGTATATTTTGCCGCGGCGAATTGAACCTGAGGTTTCCTGTGGAAAGCTACCCAACGAGTCACTGAGGCATATGTGTACGTATTTTCAAAACAAATGCTGCAAGATGTTCTTACCATGACAATGTTCGTCTGCACTGCAGTTGTGTTGTTGATGTCATTTAGTTGGATTATTTAAAAGCATTCCTCTCTCAGACCCGACCGCCCACCTAACGACTGTGATCTCTAAAGAAACCACTGCCATCTGTTCTGTATAGGAACATGTGAGAGGAAAACTTTTTCTTGGTGCTGGCGAGGTGAAAATCGAAGTGGGGAAGTGGCTTTAGAAGTTCGGCGCTCCTCTGTGACGAAGGAACGACAAACGTCTCACAGGTGATAAAGTACATTGAAGTAAATGATTTATGTTAAAAATGGTGTAATACATCTAATATTTTCCACGGATGTTCATTTAAATACTTGCAATTGTGTACGTGTAAATAGGTTATGTGACATTACTTTCCAGATTGTGATAATTATTCGCAAGGTAAAAAAAGTTAAACAAATTTCGTATAAACTATAAGGATGAACGATAGCAACAATGGTGAAACAGAAAGGAATTATATGGTGCATGATAAATAATGAAAATGTTAGGGATGGCAGTGTGTGATAAAGGGAAAATAAGTGTAATTAGTGACGAATTGAATATCCTATGGACACGTGAGTAATTTCCGTGTGTATTTAGTTAATTTACGAAAAGAATCCAAGGATCGATAGTCATGGAATAACTAAATAAAATGCTTGAACGGTATTAGCCTATTATAAATGAGAATACGTGCGAGGAAGGGGTGAACTTCCGTAAAATAACTAGAGAGAAACGGAATTAGGTTTTATACTGCGCATCGTGCGAGACAGAAGAACAGCGCGTAATAAGCAGACGGGCAGAATAGATTCCGACTCGGTGACGACCGGATGGTGATGGAAGGTTCCCTGTGATAGTCAAGCAGCAATCGTGTACATTGTTGATGGTAGAAATGTTGTCAGTGTAACAAAGGATAAACCAGATGCGGAAAAGAAGACGATGGGATTGAACTAAGCCGGAATTGGGAATTTAGAATGGACGCGAGAGTGAAGACCAGGAATGCTGAGGACTCGAACAGGAAATTTATTGAATGGGACATATAAATCAGTAATGTAAGAAGACCAAGTTTTGGAATAGATCTAAATAAATTTTCAATTAAAATAATAAGTAATGGCAGTGTATGTATGGGAAGAGTAATGGGAAATATTAAATAACGACAGAGTTATTATTGTTCTTGTTCTTGGGAATTGTTATATAAAATCTCATGAATGCTTTTTCTTTTGTTAGTGTGAAGCAGAGAACCAGAAATTACAATATTACTTGATTTTTGAAACATTATATTATTGGTCATGATAAGAAAGTTCCCGAATCCCAAATAAAGAAGTAAATATTTCTTACGTAAATGTTCGTAACCGAAAATATGTATATACGGTCTGGTCAAACCCACAAACAAATTTTATCAGGACAAATCGACCTCGGTATATAAATAGGGCAATTGTCATGGTAAATAATTAAATAGAATTTCGAAGAATAAAAATAGTATATTGATGATATAAACAATTGTCGAGTAGTTTCAGGAAAATCCTTTGCCCATGACGCGACGCGAAGCAACGAAAATAGGTGGGCGATCTGATAGCTACATTTGATGTCCTTTTACAATTTGCAGTACATGAATTTCCAGGTAATATGACTTGTATATACAAATGAAATTTATAAATCTTTAAAAATAGAGAAAATCATAGCCATTTAATCTTAAATTAAAATCAATATAACATTAATTCTTTACATAAATTTCTGTATTTTTCATTTTCGTAAATTAAGTTATGAGCTAATAGTAAATTAAATTTATTTTCTTGTTGCATCGTGCTATCTTTTATTTTCTTGTTGCATCGTGCTATCTTTTGTTGATGACTCCTCTAAAAAGGTGTGGGTAAGTTAAGACTGACAAATCGGAGACCAAATTAAGTGAACACTATTAAATGGATCATAATAATATTATCCCTAAAATGTTTCTCTTGTTGCACTGTTACGATCTTAATTGCCGCCAAATCTCGTGGCTGGTACTGTATTACTGGTAAAAGGAGGACTTTTTAATCAAATAAATGTACCCCTTAGTCTTTGTATAATTTCTTGGTGACACATTGTGATTCGAAACAGGGAATCGATTAAGCGGAACGAGATTTAAAATAATGAAATTTTAAAACCTGGCTATTTTACGCCCTGGAAAATCTAGTTAAATTGTTGTTTCAATACATTCATTTTTATGTGCAGTGTATCTTTACCGTCCAATTAGTAGGATAATATTATTTAACGTTTTTGAAATCAACTTCCATAAAAAGGAATTTTAAAAACAATTTGTTTAATTATTAATTACTCTAAGAGTTTTAAATCGCCAATCCGTATATTTTTATTTCAAAGCGTTCATTAACACTGTCAGTGATCTCTTCGATTTTTTTCGATAAATAAATACTCACAAATCCCAATTACTGATATTTAATTTATGGAGTGAAGGGAGGTTTTAACTCGACCGTTCGGATTTTTGTGTTTTATGTAAATTTGTGAGTTACGCTTTCACGAGCAAATACGTTATTCGTGATTGACAAAGTTTGTTATTCATTTCAATTCTCGAATTTGGATGAATTGAACTTCGTTAGCTTGATTTTTCGTAGAAGCCTTTAAAATCGCACACAGCACACTCCCTCTTATCCGACACCTTCGGGATCGATTCCCTGACCGGAGAACGATGTGGGCGGTTTAATCACACGCGAATCGCTGACTGCATCTGAACTGCGCCGCTGCTATCACGCATGCATCAATCCTTATGGCTGTCAAATCGAGATATTTCAGTATTGATTGATTTATTCATTGGTGATTCAACTGGGTCATTGGTCTCATAAGTGTAGTGTAATTTTTGATTTGGCGATGGTCTGCCCCCGCTGGAAAGTGATGCTAACCGTGAGCTTGAGGGGTTTTCTCCAACCAGGTAACCGGGAGTAGCTCAGTGCATCAACCGATGTCACTGCAGCGCCTCTGACCGGGGTCCTAGGTTACACTCCTGACGGCGGCAGGATTTTCGACACTAGCTTTTCAGCTAGGTCGAATTCAGTCGCTGTCTGGAGGAGAATTATAGCGGCCGGTTGCTCTAATCGGTAGATTTCCGGGGTTTCTCCGATCACCACCAGGCGAATGCCGGAGCAGTACCCTACCAAACGGGTCACGGACCGCGCGCGATCTTTCTGTCCTCTTCCTTGTCCTATCATTTCCCCTTACACACACACACACACACACACACACACACTAACATGCAGTACACTACCACATTTTCCGGGAGACCGGTCGGGAGGGTAGAGCTTGTCCCGACTGGGGCGGTGCCCCGCTGGTGGGAGAGTCCTGGTTAGGGGAAACCCCACTAGCCGACGGTAGGTCGGCGCCGGATCTCGCCATCCAGCTGGGAAAGATCACCGCCATCTCCGAAGAAAACATGCACTACACTAACGGGACTAATGACCAAAGCAGTTGACGCGCTCAGAAACACGAAAAAATCAATCAATCAATCAATCCAACCAGACTTCTCCCACCAGCGGGGCACCTGCACACAGCGGCCGGAAAACCACTACTACCACTACCACTGCTACCACTAAAATCTTACTACCGACGAGACTTGAACCCTACGATCTCCCGTTCAGAGGCATTGTAGAGACATCAGATGATGCCCTGAGCCACCTACGCCGATTTATTCGGTGGTACAATATTTTTGCTAGTATGATTCCATGAGAGTCCGGACGAAGAGGTGCGTTACGCACTTCAACTTTCGGAATGCTGGCCGCTAATACGCGGAATATTCTTTTAACCATTTTGCATTTTAGGCACCAGCTATCGTCTCAAGGTGTTTCTCTCCGAGTCTATCTATGAGACCCGTTTTTTCTGCCTCAATGTCTAAAGACGACTCCATACATTCGGTATTCGCCGACCAAGGAGCTACTGCTTGCCCAATCCCCAACAGATATGTTCGGCGAGTGTCCACTTCCTTTCAAATGTCCAATTGACCGTCATGCGGTGGGTATGGCGATCGACGATTATTCGTCACTCGACAAATAGGAAGCAACATATTCACATTACTCGGGATTCGGTGAGCGGTTGTGTGCTACTCGCCGAATGACGAACGTGTGGAACCGCCTTAAATCACTTGCACCGGCATGTCGCTTTAATGCGTTTCGGAGCGCGTGGAAGGGGACAAATTGCACCGCGACGATAGCGCGCGAAGCAGGCGCCGAGCGCAACGACGATAAGAGCGATAAGGGCGGGCGGGGATCGAGAGGCGCGTCGCGGACACGGTAAATTTAATCAGTAGGCGGCGATGGCGATTAATTCCAAATTAACGCGGTCGCCAGCTGCTCCGCTCCGAGCCGATCTCATCCGATCCGGCCGGCGCCGCGAGCCTTGTGGGACGCCTGCCGCACCTCGAGGCGGCGCTCTCCGCCCGCAGATCTAAAATAGACTACTTCGATAGAAAGAGTGAAATTGGGAAGGAGGAAATTCTGGGGGGCATCTTCGCTTAAGAGGTAGTGAAGTAAGGTCTGCGTCTGCGTGTATGTTGAACTTGTGGAACACAGCTCATGGTTTTGTAATTTTCACAATGCTCATGAATCCATATTTACGTAATACAATATAATGTAAGAAGTATATTTATAATATAATATGAATAAAATGATATAATTAATAATATGATATAGTTAATAATATAATATTTCTCAAAACTAACATTCTACTTGTATTGATTAAGAGTGTCTCAGAATAATGGTCAAAACATCTAAGACCTGTAGGGATGTGAAAGATGCCCATATTTTGCCAATGAACATGTGGTGGTAAATTTCATATCAGTTACACATGTGACGTTTCCCTCTGATTTGTAGACAAATTGATATGCACGGACGTTTGTCAGGTCACGTTCTGGCGCATCCAAAGACATCGGCGTATGCCGTACATTATAAGTTGGCGACCGATCAGGGACAAATATCACGTAGAATTTCTTTATATGCAACTTACCACCAAATATTCATTATCACATCTTCGAACTTCCATTCGTACTCAAAACAATTGTAACATTTATTCTGAAATATTCTATATATTAATATTTCATTTGTATAAAATGTTACAGCGCTGTTTTACCCCAATACTACAGTTAAAAGAGGAAAAGTTAAGGCAATCACCTCAACAATATGATCTCAAATTTTCTGTCTTAAAACTTATGTTTGAGCTTCTTTCGACAGGTTAACTCAGTTTATAAGATTACTATTTAGTACTTAAGATTAGTACTTAAGTACTTTAGTACTTTACTACTTAAGATTATTAAGCGGTTTGAACTTAGTACACATCATAGAATTAAGGTCAAATAATGTTCTTCTAAAGCGAGCTATAATTGGTGGAGGAGGCGAGAAGATATTCTCAATTTTTTCCCAAAATCTGGATGTCTGTCTATCGGTGGCGAAGATAGAGTCTTGGGTATTCTGAAAATCTTATCTTACATTTCTTTTGTAAATTGGCTCCATTAATTGTTTTTTTCATTCAGTAAAAACGACGATCCTTTGTTCTTTAAAGCGGTCGTTTCTGCACAGTTAATTTAGCAGACACTTCTCGATAGCCAGTGTACTGAAATTACCGATTCTGATATTTCCCATGGAATTTCTCAAAAATATCTTTACCCTTTTTAATGTAATCATATTCCTTTCACAAAATGCCGTAGATAAAGAGAAAGTTAGACTGAGTTGTATCAATTGAACCGTCTATTCATAATTTTTTCTAGACCCATTTGTCTAACAAATAATTCGGCAAAAAAATCTGCAGCCATGGATTTTGCATTATCATTTGTCAGTTCATTTCGAAGCTGCTCACTGTCAATGAATGGATATTGTTTTTGTTTTATTAGGAAAGAAACCTTTTCTAAACGAAAGGAGGCTTTGTTGGTGGAAAACTGCTTTTCGTCAAGAAATTCAATAAAATGAAAGTTTTCAAAACCTCAGATCTGTAGTCCATCTGAGTCCCTAATCAACAATTTTAAAACAAACAATTTTGTATCTTTGAAATAATCCTGGCCCTGAAAATTCATTCATAGTCATGTCTGCTTTGATACAGATTTCAATTGTATCTTTATATGTAACACGGTATATTACTGTGTATCTATACTATTTCTATCTCAGCGGCATATTACTTGCCTCATAATTTCACGTTGTTGAACTAAAAGTGCATTTCGATATCGTGAATCGTTCAGAAGTTATGGGACTGGTGCATAGTCAGTGAGACATTCTCTATAACACTAAATCTTTAGCTTTATTGATCGTTTCTAAAGAAAACATGAAGAAATATCACACAGACAACTACTTTCGCACAAAATCAGGTGATGAGATGAACTTTCCTGGCCGAGACGTGGACGTGCATCGCGGTACAAGTCCGTGCCTGCCGGTAGCCTAGGCTCTCTGCGACTTTCTGCCCAGTGAGAGCGAGTGAAAGGGAGATAGCGCGCGCCCTCTTGTGTGTATGCGTGATAGAGCTAGCCGATGTCTATCAACCATCAGACTCCTCGCTCAGCCACCGACCTCAAAGAGTAATATCTTTGCGGCCCTTCTAATTCCTTCGCGTGTAAACTGCGAAAAGGAGTAGGAAACATGTAACTTTCTTCAACGATTCAGTAAAAAATATTGAAAAAATAGCACACATAACGGCAGATTTTATTGAAAAATAATTTGGGTATTTATTTTAAGGCTCCCAGATTACCCTTCAGTTTACTTACTTACAGCAGCTTACTCACTGCTGTCTATCTGAATAGATGAATGTAAACATGTGACAGACATAACTCTGAAAGATTAGAAACTCTTAATTTGAAACTTGGCAGAATTCGTCTGGAGTAAAATCTACTTGCGCCGTACCGGAGATCGTTAAGATATTTTAATTTGGGGGGTAATTTTCTTCCATTCCCTGTCACATTTTTAAAAAATTCTCAAAAATGGCTGATTTTTCTGTACTTTTTTGTCTGGGATAAAAGAATATTTTTAAATCATATAGTTTCGATTTTCATTAACCTCATGAAATTTTGAACATTACCGCAGTTTAAGGTAATTTTCAAATCTGTCCTACGCTCCAGTATTTCTTTCCTCAGAGCCATTTATCCCTGTGTTTAAGGTCTTTAAATGATGCCACGCAGTTAAAAAATAGGTTTTGAGTAATTGTTAGTGGGAATAGAAGGAAGAGCAAACATTTTGGTATTCCCACTAGTTTTAATTTGAACAAAACAAAACTTGTATTATTAGAATATTTTTTAATTATTACTTTTTCCGAGTTTTTTCTAAAATTGCAAAAATAATTTGCCGTGATTTTATTTAGATTCCAACGTCAGGGATCTTTAATGATGAGCATTTCTTATCTAATATTAACGCTTCTTAAGATAATTAGGGAAGACCAGTCTTTCCTGAAAGCGCTTCACTCTGGGGCGCGGTGAAAGTCACAAAACAGCCTCCGCGATGCAATCAGAGGAATTGCAATCAGAGGATGCAATTCAGCGCTTCTCCCCACCGCGGAATCCAAAAGCCCTCGGCTCACGGGGTGTTGTGGAGAGTGGGCTCTGCGTGCCAGAGTATCTTAAAAGCGGTCGAACACGCACTTTCAAACTTTGATTGTAACTTTGAAGTAAATATTTTGGAGTATTAGTTTGAATGTGGCTTCCTGTGCTTATGTACCGAAATATTCCATTATTGAACGTTTTACTCACTGAATAGTTTTTCACCAAAACATTTGCTTTTGTGACCATCCAGCATTTTATTCAAGTGACTGATAATGAATATTGGAAGAGATTCAAATCTCTTTTCAGGGCAAACTCTATAACGATGCCAGTATATTACACATTTCGATGCAAAAATTTCCGTAAGTTGCTAAAAAGTCAGAAAATTTAATTTCTAAGGAAAACTTAAATTTGTTGATAAATCAATACCAGTAGTTATCACAAAAGAAACACTATACCCGGTAGTTACCATGGAACCGCCACTTATGTCCCAATATCCAAGTATGAAGCTCACCTACGTTTTAGATAAATAAATTGAAAACTCTAAATTGTAACTTGATAGCTTTGAATGTTGAGTAATTCATATATTTCTTGAGTATATTGTTTTCTTTTCAATATATCCTTAAATGTATTTTTCATTATAAATTCCAATTAAATTTTTTCCAGCATGGTTGCTCAAGCATAGTACGAAAGCAGTGCGTTTTAGGCCTTTGAAATCCACAAATGATTTTCTGTAATATCATTGTAAGTGTATTGAGACGTTACAGCCTCCGTGAACGGACCTGATCAACCCCACCCTCGATTTTAATATTCAAAACATTTGGCGCGGCGCAGGCCTTCTGGCGAGTACCTACCGGGTGCGGTAGCTCAGTGCATCAACTGATGTCACTGCAGCGCCTCTGACCAGGAGGTCCTAGGTTCGAGCCCTGATGGCGGCAGGATTTTCGACACTAGCTTTCCAGCTAGGTCGAATTCAGTCGCTGTCTGGAGGAGAATTCTAGTGGCTGACTGCTCTGATCGGTAGTTTTCCGTGTTTTCTCCGATCAACACCAGGCGAATGCCGGAGCAGTACCCTACCAAACGGGCCACGGACCGCGCGCGATCTGTCCTTCTTCTTCCTTGTCCTATCCTCTCCCCTTACACACACATTTACACTAACATGCACTACACTACCACATA
This sequence comes from Teleogryllus occipitalis, assembly GCA_011170035.1. Lineage (NCBI taxonomy): Eukaryota > Metazoa > Arthropoda > Insecta > Orthoptera > Gryllidae > Teleogryllus > Teleogryllus occipitalis. The sequence goes on along the minus strand of BLKR01016743.1, from coordinate 2,390 downwards.
TTCCGGGAGACCGGTCGGGAGCTTATACCTTGTCCTGACTGGAGCGGTGCCACGCTGGTGGGAGAGTCCTGGTTAGGGGGAAACCCCACTAGCCGACGGCAGGTCGGTGCCGGATCTCGCCATTCAGCGGGCGAAGATCACCGCCATCTCCCGAGAAAAAACATGCACTACACTAACGGAACTAATGACCAAAGCAGTTGACGCGCCCGGAAACACGAAAAAATCAATCTCAGGCGGAAGACCAAGTTTAATTGCCTGAGCCTCCCCATGAAGAGTAAGATATTGAATTGAAACATGCTTTCATGAGATTTTCCTCCTCAACTCCTTGTGAAGTGCAGTGCAGTCCGCATTACACATGTGTCACGCACACACCATCTGCAGTTTGGCGAGTAAAGCACTTTTTTAACGTCGTCATGCTTTTTTCTGTGCAACTTGTTTTTTAAATCAGTTGAACGACGATATTCCGAATTAATTGTATTCGGATCTCTTCCAGATTATCCATTTGTTCATATTTATAAACTGGGAAAATAAAATTCCCTACAGACGTGTTCAATACAAACAAATCTAGCTAAAAACGTTCAAAATGAATTCGGATCTCCAATAAAGTATTTACTGTATATACAATAAATAATTATAAGGAACCGCGATTTTTCATGGACACCCGTGCGAAAGAGATCGACTCTCTCATAAAAGTGCAGGAGCCAGCAATTCGTAGCTCACACATGCGCATCGGGAAAACAGTTCTTTTGCCAAAAGAATAATTTCAAAGATTGCTGCACATGCAGCTGTGAACACCGTTAGGGTGCAGGTGCAACGAATTTCGATCGATCAGGGGACGAAGGACACCTCCGCGCCTAGGGCCGTGCATTAAACTTCGCACCAAAAACCGAACGGCATTTTTTGTGGCACATGAACTAGCGCACCATTGGTTTGAATGTTGCCCCGCCACCGCTCCCGATTCCTGATTTTAAGCTATCCGGGTGAGGCGCTCGAATTCGAGGAGTGGGTCAAATTCTTCGATTTTGTCGCATGTGAGGCTCCAAAATCACTCCCAGATTAACTCCACATTTCGCTCTTATCACTTCCATTTCGAACTTCTACAGACTTCTACTTCGAGTGCATACTTCTGACTTGTGTCTCGCATGTGGCTTCGAAATTCTCACCTAAGACTGCGTTCCAAAGATGAACTTCTAGAATAGACGTTGGGGTTCGAAGATGCAGTCGCAGTGACTTGCATCTCGAACTCGCACGTGCGACCACTTGGTCTCAAAGACGTACTTGTATTGTTTAATTGCGGCATTAAACTTGTACTTGTAACTCCATCCTTGAGTTCACGGTAACATGTGCTCCGACTGGCACTTCAACTGCATTCTCGCCTGATTCGAGGATCGAACTCAGTCCATCGCCACAATAGCGTGATATCGCCGACGCCACAGTATGAACCCCACGTGGACTACAACACCACATGCACCTTGCTCTATCAGGGAGGCAAGTCCCCGGGGGTGGGCACCTATGGCTTTTCGCCTTTATCCGCACGCCCCCCCCCCCGCCGACGCACAAGTACGCCGACAGGCTGATATCCGGATCCAGCCGGAACCCAGCTTGCCCTCGCAGCAACATCCCCATACAATGCCTGTGTCCGGGCCACCCTGCCAGCTCATAGCTCCTAGCTATCCAGGCTAGTGCCGGGGCGCTACTCACGTGCACCCGGAACAAGTTCCCTCCTCTTTGCCCAGAGTATCGGGCCACTGCCACGAAGAAACCGATAACCCAACTGGAGGCCACCCGGACTAAGGTCCGAGCGACTTGGAGCCCCCATACCGCCTCCCCACCGCCTACACCTGTAGGCTATCGACGTGGGTACCGCCGGAACTTGGGCAAAATGACGGGTGGTATCAGTTTTCCCGTCAGACTTCTATATGTGGGATCCAGAGTACACCAAAAAACATCCTTCACCCGATCCTGCCCAAAGGTCGACGCGCCATTGGCCCAACTGGTAGGTAGCCGGGCGGAACCGATTGCCAGGAATCGCCGGCTCATTACCTGCATCTTCAAGCTAACGACGTGAGCGACGCCGGGAGACTCAGGGTCCGGATGGTCGCCTACGACACTCCACCAGAAACCATGACAACCTACGCCATCGTGATTCTCCTTGCGGGCCGACGCAACAGTGGGTCCTATGATCGTGCGCTGTCGTACTATGTTCGGCCAGGGCGAACGAGAAAGCGACGGCAGAGGCGTACCCGCTTGGCTCTGCAGGCTCTGCTGGCGCCCAGGCATCAAGGAAGGAAGTCATCTCGCCAATAACAGCAATAATTTTGTGAATGACCCGTAATCGGGTTCCCATCAGCTCCGTTTGCCCGCCGAGGTGCGGAAAGACTGTGTCGTAT
>BLKR01016742.1:0-21263 GCA_011170035.1 Teleogryllus occipitalis | reverse complement strand
TTATTTATTTATTTATTTTACTTCAAACAAACAGTTCGAAACTGCGTATGACGTGCTATGGGGAAAAGTGAATTGTGTGCACATTTTCAAAATTCTGTGATCCCTACACTAAGTCATATACTACTTAAATTTTTAATTTTGAAACGGAGAAAAAAAACTCCGATGTAATAAAATCGATTTTCAAGGATAAATAAGCAATAAAGTTTGAATTTTGAAAAGAAGAAAAAAAACAAACAAAATAACTCCCATGTTAAAAAATATATTTTCAATGATAAATAAGCAATAAATTTTGGCTCTTGTTACTTCCTGCCGCGACAACATGGAAACGATAATTTGAATAATTGTATTTCCCACTGAATTCTAGAAGACGTGCACAGAAAATGAAGTTACATTTATCTCCAGAAGCAAAACAAGGGGCCATCTCAGCATTTCTCAATGGATCAGGGAAACTGGACGAAAAACCTGATCGAGATGGGGGTCATTGAACCGGAAGCTGTGTTACAATAGTTGTTACAGGTTGTTTATACTCATTTATACAGTCCAAATGGTAATTAATGCATTATGTATCATTGTTAAAATTAATGTTACTTTTCTTGTGATGCTCAGTATAGTCTCTAATTGTACAGAAACAGTTATGCAGCAGAAACGATTCCACTTGTGATTTAAACTTTTCTATTGAATTTAATCGTTTAATGTCATCTGGCAAAGTGTTGTAAAATAATGTACATATATTGTATGTGAATTTTTTGTAATGAGCTGTTGATACTGTCACCTGATAAATATGATTTCTACGTCGAGTGTTATAGTAATAGACTTCGGCATTTTCTGAAAATATATTCCCGCCCTTAAGCAAGTCATTTTTTTACAAAAACCACGGATTCGTAAATAAAAAGACACGGTAATGGTAGAATTCCTAGATTAACGAAGAGAGGCTTACATGAATCACGTGGGTGGGATTTGGTTATTATTCGTACAATTCGTTTTTGTAATCTAAAAGTCTGGGAGCTATAAGATGTATTTCCCCAGAATATTATGCCATATCTCAGGCGGGAATGAACATTCGCGAAGTATACACAACGAGCAGTATGAAGGCTGACTGGATTTGCAAGAATTCTGAACGCGTAGCATAATGAACTTAATTTTGTGTTCAATTCATTTAAATGGACGTTCCATTTAAGGTTTGACTGAATTGAGAGACCTAAAAATTTTGTTGCATTAACATGAGTCAATGGTACACTGTTCATTTTCAATGGAGCACAGAATTGTTTATTTGAAATGGAAAACTGCATTAAAACCGTTTTCTTTTCGTTTACTATTAATTTGTTATTTCGGAACCAATTAGAAACATCTGATATTGTACTATTTACGGTTTCTTTATTGCAAAGGATGTTCGTATCATCCGCAAAGAGAACCGTTCTTCCGTTTCGAATCGTCGAGGGCATATTGTTTACGTAAAGTGGGAACAGAATAGGGCCTAAAATCGATCCTTGAGGAACTCCACATGCAACGGGCAAAGAGTCGGAGAGGTGCGTACGTAATCTTCCATCATTCCAGTAAGGTATTTCAACTTGCTGAGATCATTGTTTAAGGTACGAACATAACCAATCTAGAGCAATACCACGGATTCCATATGAAGGTAATTTTGAAATTAAAATGTCATGATCAATGATGTCAAAAGCTTTTGAGAGATCTAAAAATAATCCAATAGGTGCCTCGTTTTGATCTAATGATGAGGCGACATCTTTAAGAAAAGAAAATATAGCTGTTTCCGTTGATTTTGATTTTATAAATCCATGTTGGCAATCTGTAAGCGCCTCGTGTTTAGTGAGAAACGTTTCCATTCGTACGTAAAAAAGTTTCTCTAATATTTTTGAAAAAACTGATAGAAGAGAAATGGGTCGATAATTTTGAATTTCATTTTTGTTGCCTTTTTTGAAGAGCGGCTTAATTTTAGCTGTTTTGAAAAATCTGGAAACGTTCCAGTGCATAAATATGCATTAAATATGTGAGTTAACGGGTGTATAATGGCATACGCACAAGTATTTAACAAAGAATCTGGAAATTCATCTATACCGGACGAATATTTATTTTTTAGTTTACCGATTATTTTGAGAATTTCATAGGAAGAAGTTTCGGAAACGAACATTGTGTCTAAAATTTTGGGTGCACTGTCTGTTTTTGAATTTTGTGCCTGAAGACCCTTAGTGAGATCGGCAGCAATTCTCGAAAAGTATTGGTTAAAGAGACTAGCCACTGTTGCCGGATCGTTGACATTTATATCGTTATATTTTAAAACAACATTCTCTACGGGTTTTCTAGTTGATTTGGTAGTATTTTTTATTATATTCCACATTGATTTTGTTTTATTATTTGAGTTCAAAATATCCTGATCGTTTTTCATGATTTTTGCCTGCCTTATGACTTTTCGTAACAATGTTTTGTATTTTTAAAGTAGATAAGGAAATCTTGAGATACGTCATGACGTTTAGAAATGAAAGAAAGAATTCGCTTGTTTTTACAAGATGTCCTAATCCCTTGTGTTATCCAAGAATTGCTTTTCCGTGAAATATTTAATTTTCGTTTTTGAAGAGGAAAGCAAGTGTTAAAATGAATTGAAAGAGTTGAAAAAAAAAAAGAATTATATTTCTCGTTTGTATCAACAGTATTATAAACCGCTTCCCATGACTCCTGCATCAAGTAGTCTATGAATAATTTAATTTTACTTTTAGTAAACAATCTAGTCATACGTGTATTATTTATTGTGTCAGTGATCGCATTTCTTATAATGGTAAGAATTTGTGCATCGTGGTCACTGTATCCTAAATCTTAATAATATTTTGCACATTGTAAATAATATCTTAATAATATTGTGGGAGAAATGGTAGTCGGAATAGAAATAAACTCGTCGTTGAAATATAAAAAGATAATTATATTCTTGAAATACTTGAAGAACAATACAAATAAACTATATCCCGACAATTCACAACGTGTTCATCTCGGCGTTACTTGCGTTCGAGTGACTTGTTTACGCTCGTTGTCAACCGACTTGGTCCTGCCGCCACGCCATCTTGCGCCTCTACCGGGAACCCCAAAAAATCCGCCTGATTTGAATCGGTCTCCCACATTCGGCCGTCCTGACTATCATCCGGCTCGGATGATGAGTATCCGTCTGGCCAAGCTTGCATATACTCGGCACACGTAGTGGTGGTTCGTGGCCCCTCGTTATCTCCGACCTTGCTGACATCGTATGTATCATTTGGTTTGACCATTGTAATTCGGTAGGGACCCAGATTCTTGGCTTTGAGTTTTAAACCCGGCCCGAATTGCGTCCGCTTGATAGCCACTAAATCGCCGACTTTGTATACTGTAGCTTCCTTACGACGCTTATTAAAATCAGCGCGATTTTCGTCCTGGACCTTGAAAATCTGTGCTTTAGCTTCTTCTCGTATAAGGTTGCGCTCTTCTTCGACATTGTTAATTAGCTCTTCTTCCAATAACTCCTTGATACGAATATCAGTCGGATTGCGCATTCTTACGCCAGTCATAAGTTCGAATGGCGTCCTTCCAATGCTCCGGTTATAGGTAGAATTCATGGCCCGTTGAACAGCTGGTACCACTTTGTACCATTTCTCCGGGTCGTCAATGGAAAGTTTCGCGATGATAGAAGCAATCGTTGAATTGAGACGCTCAACTTGCTCATTGGCTCTGGGCAAGCCCGTCGTTACCATTATGTGTTTAATTCTTTCCGTCGTGCAGTAGTCCTGGAACTCTTGTGAACTAAAAGACGTGCCTCTATCAGTGATCACTTGAAGAGGATTACCGAACGTAGTCTTCTGAAGTTCCATCTTTGAAATTGTGTCCCTCGTCTTCGTTGTCTTTACCGGGTGGAGCCAAACAAATTTCGTGAATGAATCGACGATCACTAGAATATGGTTGTAGCCCTTGTTGGTAGACTTCAGTGGGCCGATGTGATCCATATGATAGGTATACAACGGTTGACTCTCCTTGAACAGCGGGTGTAAAAGTCCTTCTTTCTTTCCAGATTTGCGATTCACTATCAAACATGTTACACAGTTGGATATGACTCGACGCGTTTTCTCAACTAGTCCTGGAATGTGGAATTCCTGTTTCACTTCCTCTTCAGTCCTCTTGCTTCCGTAATGACCCTTTTCGTGTGCAGTTTTTATTATTTCCTGTTGCATGGCGCGTGGAACAACCAGTAACTCTTTTCCGTCTTCAAATTTGAATAAGAGTCCACTTCTCATCACAAAGTTGTCGTACTTGCCCTCCCTCAGGATGCTCATTATAGCGAGCAACCCTTCGTCTTCGGCTTGTGCCCTTTTGATCCGCGCAGTCAAGCTATCAGCAAAGTTGAAATTTATAGTCATGCAGCGACTCAAAGCATCTACATGCTTCATCCTGTGTCCTGGTCGATGTTCTATCGTGTATGAGTATTCCTCCAGAGCTAAGGCCCATCTAGCGACTCTCGGTGATAAGTCCTTTTTGCTCATAGTCTTCTGGAAGGCTGCACAATCAGTAACGATTTTAAAATCTATTCCCAGTAAATAGACTCTAAATTTCCTCAATGCTTTTATAACGGCCAAAACTTCGAGCTCATAGCTACTGTACTTTTCCTCTTGCGTCGTTGTTTTCTTACTCATATAAGAGATTGGATGTAGCTTTTCGTCGTCCGGAAATTTCTGTAATAATACAGCTCCATAGCCATACTTACTTGCATCTGTATGCAATTCGGTTTCGTACTTCTGATTGTAAATCTTCAACACAGGGTCAGATGATAGACTATCCTTCAGTTTTTGAAAAGCCTCTCTTTGCTCAGCACCAAATCGGAATTCTGTATCATCTCTGAGTAGATCGCTCATTGGTTTCGCGATTGTACTGTAATCTGGGATAAACTTTCTAAAATACCCCGTTAGACCTAAAAAACTCTGCACTCCGGTTATATTCTTTGGTTCTCGGAAATTTTGAACAGCCAATGTCTTGCTTGGAGAAGGTTGAATTTGTCCCTCCTGGACTACATATCCCAGGTATTCAACTTTTCTCTTTAGAAATTGACATTTCTCAAAGTTCAATTGTAGACCGTATTCCCTGGCGACGTCTAATACCAACGTAAGTTTGCGTAGAGCCTCTTCATCATCTTTAGCGGGAACAATGATGTCGTCCATATATACAAAGCAAACACCGTCCCTCACTAGTTGCCAAAATACACTATTTATATACCGTTGGAATACTGCAGGAGAATTTGTAAATCCAAACGGTACCTTTAAGAACTGGAACTGTCCTGAATGAGTCACGAATGACGTGTATTTTCTGCTGCTGTCTTCGACGTCCACATGAAAAAATCCGTTTCTGAGGTCCAACGTACTGAAAACTCGGGCGTCCTGCAATTTATCAAGCAAATCGTCGATAAGGGGTAAAGGATAGCGGTCCTTCACCACGATCTTATTCAGCCTGCGGTAATCAATGCAAACTCTTGATGATCCGTTCTTCTTTTTCACCACGATTACTGCACTGGCATACTCTGATGAACTCGGTTCTATTATTTTGTCATGAATCCAAATTAGCACTTGATTGTCCACCACTTCTTTTTCTCGAGGCGAAAGTCGTCGCGGTCCGCAGTGAACTGGCTCTTCATTCTTCACTAAGATCTTCATCTTGACATCAACAGATTTGGTCTTCTCCGGAACATAGTTTGCTATTAAACCTTGAACTTCCTTTTTTATCTCGCTTTTGACCGAATCTCCTATATCCAATTCTTCTTTATTTACGGCCTGGATGCACATGATGTGAGCTTCTAATTTTGGTTTCCGTAGGGTGACACCATTTCTGTTTATGAGCACTTCCGCTTGGTCAAGAAGCTCGTTTCCAATGACCATTTCGAGTTTCATGGTATCTGCTGTAACCACGTATACGTCTGTTGTAAACTGCTCACCATCAACGACGACAGTTGTTGAAAAGTATCCTTGAGGACACACGAAGTTCTTCCCAAATCCGCTCAGGACCATATCCGTTTTGACTAGTTTCGGAGCACTCAGTGAATCGTAAATGTCTTGTCGCAGCAAGCTAACTTGACTTCCACAATCGATGAGCGCCTTTACCTTCCGATTAGCCAATTGTACTTCTTTAAATTTGCAATTATTCGCGTTCCTTACAATGGCACTCATGCTTTTCGACTGTCGCGGTTTCCTTTCCTTTGGGCAATCAGCTGAAATGTGACCAAAAGCGTCGCAATTGAAACACCTCTTACCCTTTTCTTTGTGTTTACAGTTGCTCGAAGTATGTCCGGTACCACCGCAATTGTAGCATCGCTTGTCCGCGTCCTGAGAAGTGCCCTTCGATTTATTACCATCGTCGTTCTTCTTGTCTTTCTCATCTGTATTCTTCGAGTTCCACTTGTGATCATTCTTGTTTGTCTTCTTAGTTTGGACCTTCATCACTGCCATCTCGTAATGTTTCAGCTTGACCTTGAATTCTTTTATGTTGTCTACTCCATATAGCAGAAGTTTCGTTCCTGAATCGTCTTCAATTCCGTCGATTATATATCGTACCAATGATTCGTCATCTATATCACCTCGGCTAGCAATCTCCCTCATGACGAGAAAGTATTCCTGTAAAGATTCTTCTTTTTTCTTCCTTCGTCGATTCAACAACCGATGAATTTCTGCCGTGCTTGTCTTAACATCAAACTCTTCCTTCAAAGCTTTTTTCAGGACGGTCCACGATGTGATTCCTTTCTCGCCCTGGATAAAAAGTTTGGCTAGGCCTTCGAGTGATTTCTTAGCAAAAACAAACTTTTGTAGACTGTCCCAGCCCATCAAAACAGCTGTCTCTTCGAAATCAGTGATCCATTTTTTTACTGGATATCCATCACTACCGTTGAAGGTCTTGAGTGAACCTTCAATATCACGAAAAGTCAATGAAAACTTTGGCTGCGTACGTACAGAAGCGACAGAGCGCGCATCATCACTATTATCCGAATCGTTTTCTTCCTCGTTGTTAATAGCACGCAGCTTCTGCTCAAACTCGAACGTCAACTTCTTCAGTTGGGCTGCCCTTTTGTCATCTTGTTTTTTCGGGTTGCTTAATACTCCTTTCTTATATTCGTCTTCTTCATTTTCTTCTTGCTTGATCTCGGTCTCGATTTTCGACGCCAACTGTTGCAGATCTCCCAGCATTTCACATATATCGTCGATCATTTCGTCTTTCGTCCCACTGTTGATACAAAGAATACTGCATATAGCTCCCAGATCCGCTTCCGAAAATGTATCGTGAATGAACGACTTTTTCATCTCTTCATCTTTAGATCCGGACTCGAACGTAAAACCGGAAAACTCTCTAAGCCTCTTTCTGTTTTTTCGATCCTCTGGCATCGTTTCAAAAATCAAGTTATGCAACGTTTTAATTGCTTTTACCGGCGCAGAGGTTATGTTCTTTTCTATTTGTTCGATTTCTCCCAATGTCGCCATCTTCCAAAAAATTTGCGAACTTCCTGTCGAACAGTCGGTAACGTCGATTACAATCGGTATTTTATAAAAACAGCCTCGTGGTTCAAACCTTCAATTGTGCGAACAAATGTATGGAAACAGCAAAAATATTCATACAATTTGTCTTATTTGCATCTACTCACGTATCTTCGAAATTACATCAATTCTCGTCAAGCTTTCGTCGGTGAATTACGTCGTTTTTTTGAGGTTATAATGACCTTCACTCGTCGTCTTATTCCAGCCTATCGTCGTCGCAACTTTGAAAACTGGCCTTCAATTGGAATCCCTCGTCGTTTATTCCAAATTGATCGTCGTCGGCTGGCACGTCGTAATGTTTTCAATGTTGCGAAATGGCGGCCGTGGAAAGTTCTAGTCGTTTCTCGAAATCCAGTTCAATCCCGGCTGAGCCCCCAAATTGTGGGAGAAATGGTAGTCGGAATAGAAATAAACTCGTCGTTGAAATATAAAAAGATAATTATATTCTTGAAATACTTGAAGAACAATACAAATAAACTATATCCCGACAATTCACAACGTGTTCATCTCGGCGTTACTTGCGTTCGAGTGACTTGTTTACGCTCGTTGTCAACCGACTTGGTCCTGCCGCCACGCCATCTTGCGCCTCTACCGGGAACCCCAAAAAATCCGCCTGATTTGAATCGGTCTCCCACATATATTAATAATAATAATAATATTAATAATTTTAATAATAATAATAATATTAATAATAATAATAATAATAATAATAATATTAATAATAATAATAATAATAATAATAATAATAATAATAATAAAATTGATAATAATAATAATAATAATAATAATAATTTATTTAGGTTCTTTGATAGTACAAGGTACCATTTTAGACCATGTCATGAAATTAAATTTAACAAACTACTGACTAATACAAATTCAAATTTTAACAATTTTAACATAACAAGGACATTTTGTTGTATAATAGGAAGATTACCATATTACAGAATAATGAATTAATACATTAAGGTTAGTTTTTTCTAATAATGCATACATTATTACATTGCTTATAAGAATACTTTCATTAACACATACAATATTAATATACAATTTGTTACATACAATTATTATTATATAATACAAAGTTTGATATATACAATTATTCTTACATTCACACATCTAGATTAAGCATACATTTTATAATTTCTCTTAATTCTATACAATTCAGAATATTCTATTTTGTCAGATAATGGTTTTGTGTTGTTTTCTTTTTATAACTCATCTAAAGAATATAATGCTTTGTTTATTAAGTATTTCTTTAGTTCCCTTTTGAATTTGAGATTGTTTAATTTTTTTATTTCATTTGGCAATTTGTTGAAAAATTTCACTCCTGAAAGATAAGGATTTCTGTCAGTTTTCTTAAGCCTTGTACTCACAATGTGTTTATTGTTCTTATTTCTGGTATTATAGTTATGTATATCTTTATTTTCTAGTGTGTTTCCATTGAATTTCATTAAAAGTATGGTATTATATATATATAGCCCATGTACAGTAAGGAAGTTCCCTTCTTTGAATTTATCTCTGCAGGTTTCTGTTCTTTTCATTTTGTATATGGTTCTAATTGCTTGTTTCTGTAAAGTGAGTATTCTTGATATGTACGTTTTGTATGTACCACCCCACATATTTATTCCATACAGAATATGAGGATATATTATTCCACAATAAATTGTTTTTAGTTCCTTTTCTCCTAGTATTTTACTCAATTTTCGTAGGACAAAAATTCCTGAGCTTAGTTTATTACATACACTGTCAATGTGACCCTCCCAGGATAAGGTAGTGTCCATCTCTACACCTAGGAATTTAATTATTTGTACATTGGGTATAAGTTTATTATTTATATTTATTGTAACGGATTCCCTGTCTCGAGGATTGTGTGTGAACATCACTACATTTGTTTTGTTAACATTAACATTAAGGCCAATTTCATTGTATGACTGAACAGCTTCTAATAGGCAGTTTTTAGTTAATTTATTTAATTCATCTTGTGATTTGTGCCAACATAGAAGTGTTGTATCATCTGCATACATTGTAAGTTTTGTGTTGTTTCTTAGTTGTAAATTATTGACATATACTATGTACAAGAATGGACCTAGCACTGATCCCTGTGGAATGCCACCATGTGTTGTGATTGTATTTGATCTGCATCTGTTTATGGAATTATTTTCTAGGTAGAGTATTTCTGTGGATTGTTTGCGGTTAGTGAGAAACGATTTCAGAAGGTTATGAGCTATTCCCCGTATGCCATATTTCTCTAGTTTGTCTAAGAGTATGGTGTGATTTACTTTATCGAATGCTTTGGACATATCCATAAATATTCCACTAACCTTTAATCCATCTTCAAGATTGGTTAGTATAGTATTGTATAAATCTGTGATGCAGTTATGGTTGAGTGTCCTTCTCTAAAACCATGTTGATAGTCTGACAGTAGTGAATTTTCTTCAAAGTATCTAATCAACCTGTTTAAAATTACCTTTTCTATTATTTTGCTAAATGTTGATACAAGTGATATTGGCCTATAATTTGATGCCATATTTGCCTCACCATTTTTGTAGAGAGGTTTAATAATTGAAAATTTAAGGATGTCTGGAAATATCCCATTTTCAAGTACAGAGTTAATTAGATGTTCCAATGGAAGTATTACTGAATTCACACATTTTTTTAGTGCTACAATTGATACCTCATCCCAACCTGCTGATTTTTTGTTGGGTAATTTCATTATGATATTTTCTATTTCTTTAGTTGTTGCTGGATACAAGAAGATTGAGTTTGTGTTTGCACTATGTGTTGTTGTGTTTTCTACTCTTCTTATTCTATTGTTTGTATTTGGTTGTATTATTGATGAAAAGTAACAATTAAAGATTTCATTTACTTTATATGGATCTGTTACTATAACGCCTTCATTACTCTTTAGTTGAATATTTTTTATTTCATCTCTGGATTTGTGTTCGTTAACAATTTTCCACACTGCTTTATTTATGTTATCAGAATTTTCTAATCTTTTACATACTGCCTCTTTCTTATCTTTTAGCAACAGTTTATGGTATTTTTCTCTTAATTCTTTATATTTGATGTGATATATAATATAATATAACATTTCTCGGCTTCATTGCGATAAACATCGTTTGCTCCTGCAATACACACAAAATAGTCTTGAGTAGTTCCATTAAGTGGACCTACCCCAATAATGCTGTTTGTTCGCGCACCTGGTTTTATAATCCCCATTATATTAAAGTTTGCATTTACCTCTTTAATATTGGATGCCAAGGATCGTCCATGGCTATCACCATACACTATCAATTTAGGCCTACTTCCTTGCAGTCGTGTTCTACGGCAATTCTTGGTGCACTCTTCTGGCTGCCGTCCTCTCGGTGGCGTTGGTTCGCTGGATTCACTTATCCCGTCTTCATTACCCAATACCGCAAATTTGTTCTTCAGTTGCAGTTCAAACTGTCTTCTTTCACTTGCCCGTTGGCTTCTTTCTTTCACTCTGTTCCAATTATTTTGTTCGTAATGCACTCCACGCGTATCTGCGACGGCGCCATGATGTCCACGTGGGCACGAACGCAATAGCGAGTTCTCTTCTTTTAATTTGCTTAGATCGCTTTTTAATGTTGAAATTACGTGCTGAAGGCTTGCTACGGATTCCCTTAGTTTACGTAACTCGATTTCATGCTCGGTGCAGTTTTGTGTACCACTGAGACCACTTTTTAAAACAGACGCAAAAGATCCCACTACTGTGTCCGACGCCATCTTGAATTGAATTTTATCATTTCAAGTTTCTTCCCATATTTGTAGTTGTGTCTCCCAACTCTCCGGTTTATACCATTTCTTTCAGATTCTAGTGCCCTACTTTTAAGTATTGAACTTCAGTTTTGGTTGTTGACCAACTTGATTTGTTTTTGCCCGAATTCTCTAGATGCCTTGAGCAAAATTTGAGAAAATACTTTATGTTTCTTCTAAACATAAATGTATCTATCTCTATCTTTGGACGTTTAGAGCCCTGTGTGAAGTTTGTGAAAAATTTAGTAAAGTTGTCAACAGTACCGTCAAATAATATTTATCTATGTTCTGGCAGTATTGGACACATTTCTTCACTTAAGACATGATAATCAAAATGAGCCTAACTCTTTAAACATTTGCATATTCAAATTGTGTGTATTAGAGGGGAGTGTATATTTCTTGTTATAAAACTTTGCCAAAAACATTGATTACTAGCTTCATGCATCATTCACATGAGTATAATAAGAGCAAATTCAGGGATCTGGATTTCAAGATTGTACCTCTTCTCATAGGTAACACACAATACTTTGCAGTTGTTGTGTAGATAAATAAATAAATAATTTAATAAAGAAATAAATAACAAGTAAATTAATGAAATGAATAACGAATAAATGAATAAGATGAATTTCAAATGAATGAATGAAGAGAATAACAAATTAGTGAAATGAATAACAAATAAATGAATGAAATGAATAACAAATAAATGAATGAAAAGAATAACAAATAAATGAATGAAATTAATATCAGGTAACTGGAGACCTTCGTACAATAAAAAAAATGGGCCCTTTTTTTTTTCTTTATACATTTTCACCCTTCAAAAGTGGGTGAGACAAGGCCTCTGCTGGGCAAATACGATCTTCCTGAAAATGAAACAGACAGTTATTACAATCTGCAAATGTATCAGCTTAAATTATTACATTTGAATTTAAAAAGTGTTCATTTGAATGATGAGATACCAAGAAAAGGATGTTATTTTCTGGAACAAATTCAAAAGTTTTCATTACAGAAATTGTAATGAAGAAATACTATGCTACATCATATAAATTAATTTGCACCTTTCCTTTCATACCTGATATATCTCCAGCATTTTTCCCAGTAGGTCTCTGAAAAGAACAGTTTCTTTTTCATGTAACTGCCTATCTTCTTGTTTTTGCCTTTCAAAATACTGGACACAGACATCATCTAAACTAGCGAACCCATCACACACATTGGGTTTGCTCAATTCCTGTAAATTCAAAGAGAGAATGTCAATGACGTGTACACCAAAGAACAATCTTATTTTTTGCACTATTATATTGATGCTAGAGCTAGAAAAACCTTTTCATTAAAAAATAATGCTTTTTCTTAACATGCAAGCCCTAAACATTAAGGAATTGAAGTGTAGGAATACACAATTTCATACATAATAGGGTAGCGTGCCTAAGCAATTATTTTTTGTAGACAAAAAGCAATCATATGGCTTGATCTACATCTGAGCAATTCTATGTCAAATTGCACAAGAGTACTAATTCTTTTAAAATGTAAGTTATTTTTTTCTTTAAGTGAGAGACTTTTTTAATTTGCTTGAATATTGATTTTTTGTGTCGTTAAATTTTACAATAATGTTTACTTCAAAAAATAAGATCAGTTGTTTCTCCGAATATCCTTAATATAAAAAATCCTGGTTTGTTTCATTTAATACTTGGAAATGTGTATTTTATTCCTCTAAAAAATATTCAAAATACAAATATTTCATTTAAAAAATTGTAAATAAAAAAAAAAAGGAAAATCTATTTGTCCGCTACGAGATAAAAATTTGAAAAAAAATAGTCTTATTTCTTGTTCAATTCTTTATAAAATACAACAAGAAAAAAAGGAACAATGCATATGTACAGTTCCAAAAAGTCACTTGTAAATATGGGTGTGTGCTACCCCAGCCCACACACTAACGAATTGTATTGGGAGAGTTTTTGATCCAAGTATTAAAGAAATATAAAATTAATCATCTGTCTGATGAGGAGTTCAAGAAATGTTGTATCTCCCATGTTCACTGTTACCCCAGAAGAGATAGATGACAGAGAAACTAATTTAGTAACTGAATTTTCTAGTGTCAGCAATACTAAATTTACTGCTGAATCCTTTTGCGTCCTAGGGATGGGGCACTCTTGTGACCTCCTTCACAAAAAACAGACCACTAGTCAAAGGACATCAGAAAAATTTTCTGAACATCAATCGCTATATGCATCTGGTGCAGTGAAGAGTGCTAGAATTTGTACTAGCAATAGTGTGTACACTGGGCAACATGAGATGCTGTCACCGTCAAACACACAGTTCAACCCATTTCATCTTCATTATAACGATTTTAAAAAGAGCATGTTGCATAAACCAGGATTTGCTTTTTAACTTGATTCAGAGGAGTCATTAGATTTGGGAATTTGTGATTCATGACAGGAAATTATTTTCTTCTCCCATGTTTCAAGTGCACAATACAAAAATTTAAAATTTTTGCCCCCATGAGAAAGATTTTGGGGTTTGTGCAGAATGGCATTTTTTCCACGACACCTGTTAAAAGACAAAGTGATGGCATTGGAGGGGAGTTGTATTGTTAAGAGACTTACCACTCCAGTCAGTCTACAACCAGGTCAATATCAAATCACAGCGACTAAGAAACTATTTGATGGGGCGGAAAGTAGTATTTCCAATATTTCGTTCATTATTTTTTCTTCTTTAGATGCACACAGTCATCACAGTGAACATTTAAAGTCTAGGTATCAAAATTTAAATCCAATAAATGAAACTTCAAAAATACATTCTTTCACTTCTTTGTCACCAACTGGTGCTGCAGCGAAACCGCTGTTTCGCAACAGACGGTGAGTGAGTATATTTGAAGTGAGTTGTGAGGGACATGAAAATTCCGAAATGCAAGTCAAAATGTGAGTCTTGAATAAGCCAATGAGTAACCAAATGTAATTGTGAAGTTGCACCACGTCAAGAAGTACTTAAATTAGAGCATCATCCAAAGGAACTGCCGACCAGTAACGCACGAAAACACAAAAATGAAGAATAATTTAATAAACAATTTTTTTAATTATATTGTATATTATTTTTGTACTGTATGTATGTATGTTACTAAACAATATTATTTTTTAAATAATTACATAATTTTAATAATTATTTATATGAATTTTTGCCAGATATAGGGAGGTAACAAACAAAAAATCTAGGGATTTGGGGGAGAGGGGCATGTCCCCCCTCTGTATCTTCCATTGCTGTTGGCTAAACCTACTAATAACAACTAATAACACACTATAGTGTTATTAGTTTATTTTTAATTTCATGTTTTAAGTTCACACCTATGAAATTATTCATTCCAACTTAAAATAATCTCAAATTCTGTGTTGGGTAGGAAGTAGAAAATAAGAAAAGATGAAAAATTGAAAATGAAGTGGATAAAACGTAGTACATACATGGTGATATTGGAGATCAAAACTAGTGAATAGGATAGTGAGTCCAAACTTACATGTGATATATTTCCCCAATGAGCAGTACAGGAGAAATGTACTGATCCTACATTTAAATTAATTGTCTTTACATTTAAAAATACCAAAGGTATTCTTTTGAATATAAATTCTCCTTTTGCAGCCAGTTTTATGCAATAGTCAAAAATAACTTGGAGGCGATCTCTTGCTGCCCTTAAGTTACTAAAAACCATTTAAAAGATCCTAAACATTTTTCCAAATGTACATTTTGCCATTTTTCAATGATTGCAATCGGGTGGAAATTTCAGAAAAATGATCGTACTTTTTATTTTACACTTTTCAAGTAAATCATTTGAATGAGTCCAGCATCCCCCCTTCCCCAGAATTAATATGTGAGTAATTTCCGTTGATGTATTATCATAAGTATGAAACGGAATTTATTATAATAAAAAATGCGAAATATATACATATATATGTACTTATTTTTTCCAAAACATGTAAGAAAAAATAGAAAATATGTAAAATAAAAATTGATTATTGTGTTTAAAATTGTTCTCTACAAGCATTTTCCGACAAAAGAACGTCGCCGAACAGATCTTAACAAGGATTTGGAGTGGTTGAAAGTAGGTTCTATCTCTACTGAAGTAATTGTACACTAGACTTCATTAGATAAAAGAATTTTATTCGAAATACAAAAGATGTCCATAGGATATTTTACAATGTTTACGAGGAGCCGATGTACAAGTGAATTGTAGTACAGTGTAGCGAGTGATGGATCCCAGGGGAGGGGGTTAAAGGGTATATATTCCACCTTTCAAATTGAACTACGCGGTAAGACAATTTTCTGTAAAAAATATGTTAGTTTTCGTTCGAGTAACAATTTTGCTGTTTGCTAAGCAAGCACGTGGTTGAAATTACTTTTGTTCATAAAAATCCGCTCATCCTTGAGGTCCCAGTAAGCGGGGGGGGGGGGATAAGTTTGACAATTCATGACAGACACATGGTGGCAATGGAAGCACAGCAGCATTATATTTGATTTTTAAGAAAGACGATTCCGTTTCGACGTATAAATATAATAAAATGTAACGAAATATGTGAAAATATGTAATTATACCAATATATGTAAAAATTTGTAAAATAAAAATAGTTCTAATTCATTTAGAATGTCTTTTAAACTTTCGAAAATATAATTGAATGCGGATATTTAGTTCCTGTAAAAGCATGTAATTACGTGGAAATCCGTTCCCTAATCATAAGCATGATGCACAGTTGCATCTGATTAGATGTCCTTATATGTACTACTATAATTGAAATAAAATCCACTTATTCATGTACCGGTTATCATTCATACTTTATTACTTACAGCAACATCGGGGTAACAACATCAATCCGGTTTCAGCAATCCATTCACATCTGAACGGTGAATATAATTTCAAAAACAAACCTTTCTTTGGATGTTATCGAACAGCTGATATTTCGAAGAATGAGCACATTCTACTCAAATTTGATAGCAACCGAAACCATTTTTATTTCGGAAGAGCTCCTTAAACAACCTTTTCAAATCATTTATGGATAATGACATAGATAATGTAGCTTAGAAGCCCAGAATTGTGGGACCTGGATTTGGAATGAGACATGCGTTTTGCCCACTGCTACTAGGGACGAGGGTATGGCGTGGGGGGCGTGTCTTACCGTGAGCACCCAGCGGCCGTGGGCGTCCCGCGTGTAGTAGCTCTCCGTCCGGCCGGGGCGTGCGAGGAGCGCGGCGGGCAGCGGGCCGTGCGTGCGCGTGACTGCGTGCAGCAGCGTGGCGTTGCAGCGCACGCGGTACAGCGGCACGGCGGTGGCCAGCTCGGCCGCCACGCAGCCCAGCGACCACACGTCGGCGGCCGCGCAGAACGCCTGGCCCAGCGCCACCTCTGGCGCGCGGTACCACACCGTCTGCGCGTTGGCCGCGTGCAGGGCCCGCCTCGCACTCAGCGCGTTGCTGAAGTCTACCAGCTTTACGCGCCACCGGTGCACGGGCTGGTTCACTAGCACCACGTTGCTCGGCTTCACGTCGCCGTGGATGATGTCCATGTCCTGCAACACACAGCACAAGCTGACGATCTCTATTCCAAACGTCTTAAGCTTTCTCACACAGTCTGCACTAATAACACTTCAACTGCGAAAAGTTAAGCGTGTGTTTATGATCTCTTACGAAAAAGCAAAAAATAAGCAATTAAATTTTTTTCCTTGTTTGACAAGTCTAGAAAAGAAATTTGCAGAAATTGTTAAGAAAGTGCTTACCTGGAGTTTTCGCAAGGCAACGAATAATTGTCTTAAAATGGAGGCAATGCCGTCCATTCCAAGAGACTGCCCGTTCTTCGAGATGAAGGTCTCGAGGTTCATGTCGAGAGCTTCCATGACAACAAACAGGCGGTTGTCGTGCTGAAATGCCTCGAAGAAGCGAACGAGGTTGTGGCGGTCGGGATCATTGATACTAATTCGTGCCAATGCCCGAGCCTGCAATGACATGAAATGTTTTATATAAGGAAGACCAAAAAATGCGATGTTCAGATATAATTTATTAATTAAACTATCAGACAACTTGTCTGATAGTTCCATCAATGAATAATTAAATATATGTGTATGTAAAAAACAAAATAAGAAAACTGTGAATAATTCTGTCAGCAAATTGGAAAGTAATTGAATGTCATAGTTTGTTAGTTCTTTATTTGACAATCTGTTTTTGTGCGGGCACTTTAAGAATGCACGAATACCAACAAGTGCATCGAAATGAGACCTATTGGAAAGAATTCACACAATTTATGTTTACCTCGTTCCTCGCCGCTCCACTCCACGATCCCTCCATGCGAAGCACCTTCACAGCTCTGGAACGGGCAGTCGCTGCCTCCCGGCAGAGGAGCACCTGCGCGCAACCCCACACATCAATCAGCAGAAAGAACTTGCGCCAATGACCGGGAGTGGAGATGAATTTAAAGGTCTTTCAACATAAAGCTTGAGAAACTACACGTAGAATCTTTATTAGTAATATTGATGGAGATATTACCCCTGATACCTAACAATCGACACTCGAGAGTCAAGAATCGGATCCGGTCCATGATCATGCTGTGTTAAAACATTTTCTCATTTTTGATGAATCATTTCGAGGGAGTTTTAAAAGAACATTATCAATCATTTCAAAGTTCAAGGAACGTTTGCAGATAAATTTCAAGTGCACATTACAAAATGAAAGCAGCCAGTGTATACTTTTTACAGCGCAAGCTCTATTGTTAACAATACAGAAAAATCAAATCTGTTCGTTCCTTTACCGTTCAAAATAAGTGTTCTATAATTCGGCTACGAAAATATCTAGTTTTTGAAATGTTAATCTCTCGCTTTTTTAAATTTACTATTATTGTTATTGTTATTTTTATTATTACAATTATTTTTTATCTTTCAACTATTAATATTTAAATTGTTGGGAAGGGATTCTGAAACTCAAGAAAGCGTGCGCAGATGATTTCCCCCCCCCATACGTCACATACCGTTTTTGACTAAATAAATAAATATGGAATGGGTAGAGACAATGCAGAGAACGTGGCGACGTGCGTGCTTGTGCGTACCTGGCCGTAGACGCCCCGGCCCAACGTGCCCTGCACCACGTAGTCGTGGGCGGCGCTGCGGAGCACCGAGCCCGGCGCGCAGGGCTTGTGGTGCGGGGCGCTGGGGGCTGCGGCGACGGGCAGGCGGCGTGGCGGCAGCGGCGGCGGCGGGGTGGCGGCGGGGCTGGCCGTGAGCGTGGCCGCGCTGTCCGCGCAGCCTGGCGACGGTGGGGGCGGCAGGGAGGGCGTGCGCGGCGCACGCACCACCCACGGCCCCAACTCCCACGGCGTGACCTCGCCCACCTGCGGGCACGCCCAAAAGCGGCTCACTCCCACTCCACTCTCCAACGCACCCCTCGATCAGACACCACACGCTCTGGCACCCAACGAAACATTCACGGCACTCAGGGAATTCAGAGTGGCCACGGAAGCTTCTAGCGTCTCTCCGTCGAAAGAGGGAGAATGTGTAGATGATTGAAATTATTATCTACACATTCTCCGTCTTTCGACCATAATATAAAAATGAAACCGACGTGCGTATTCCGAACACTACACTTGTGTGAATCGAGTGCGTGTGGCCGCACAGACTTGTCGTGTAGTTCGCAAAAACAATCAGCTTTTCCTGATGTAGAGGATAATGGTAATTTGTTTAGTTAACCTGGCTACGCGAAGTAAGTAATGCGAATTGGGTGATCTTGGTTGTTTGTGCTTTACACCAAGCAATGGAAGTGCTAGACTGGTGATGACAGAGTGAAATCGGAATTATTTCGTGTGTTAGAAAAGAATCTTGTGTTTGAGAAGTGTGTGCCATCTCTTGTAATGTTTAAAGAATTTTAAAATGGAAGATTAGTACACTTGTTTTAAATTGCTTCTATTTTAACTATGCTATTTATCGCGTCTTTGAATTTATCATGTATTACACAATTATATAAATTCTCGTTTCACTTTTAGTTCCCTTATTGCAAAAATTCGAAGTTTGGCCAAGGGGGAATCCCGCAATTCACTAACGACCAAAATAACGAACGGCGCCCATCGTCAGTGAAGAATGTAAAACCTATTGTAAGGATGTCAATGACAGGGTTTGCGCGAATACCGTAATGAAACTTTGACTCATTGTCCAACAAAATTATTCTTTGGAGGCGTTTGTTTCTCTTTAGCCAACGATGATCTAGTCATTTTGGAAGTATGTCATTCTGGGTCTGGGGACCGCCGCGAAAAGGTATATCCTGACGAGTGGGTTGAGCAGGGTTTGGGCGCATGCGGGAAGAGAAGGGCTCTCACCTGCGAAGAGGGGCTGAGCGTGTCCTCGCCGCGTCCTCCGTCGTCTCGCCGGGAGCTGCCCCTCGGCGCATGCGCGCGCAGCTGGGCGGGCGGCTGCGACTCCGGGAGCAGCGGACCGTCACCCTGAGAAGCGCCCACAATTCAGTACATTTGAACAACTCTCGTCATACTACTTACTGTACTAAGACAATTGAAGGATATTGAAAAGAGATTGATGAAGGGTGAATAAAAATGGATGCACAATGAGGATGTTCAAAAAAAGCAACGTGTTAAGTTTTGTCTTGCCTGCGAGTCTATTCCTGCTTAGTATTCTCATTACAATATTTAGAATATTTAGAGAGAATTTAGAGTCGTTATCACTGCGCTGTCCTATTTGACACCGCGAATTTTGAATATTTGAATCAATCATTTTCTAGCTCGAGAATATCACCTCATCCACAATCCAATTTTATAATGTTTTATTATTGTTATAATTGTATATGAAATAAATTCGGTACTCAGTGACGTAATTGTTGTTTCGATTGTACTAAACATCCAGAAGTTGAGATGGTGATTACTCATTGCTAGTATATCCACTAATGGAATGCAGCAAGAGAGGAGGAGGAGGGCGTACCTGCCAGTCGTCGTCGATGACGAGCGCCGAGGAGCCCGGGCTGCGAGAGGACGCGCCGCCCCAGGGCGTCGGGGGCCCGCGCCGCGCAGACAGCCCTTCCAGGGCGGCCCCGGCCAGCCGCTCCTCCGCGCTCCCCGCGCCGAGCCGCCGGCGCTGCAACGACACGCCTCCGTTACACTCGCTGCTCCTCGCTCAGAGGATACATCCACAGTGTTTAATGAAATTACCCACAACAGACACCCTCTACGAGGGCATAGCATCAACAGGAGCGGCGAAAATAAAGGCGTTAAAACTGTTGAAAAGCACAATACCTTCTCAGTTGATTATTCCAGTTTACACTCAAAACAACCTAATTTTCCAGGCTTTGTCGGAAATTTGAATGCGCAAGCCATGTTAAACGAAAGAAAAATGTTGCTGCCTATTTCCCATCCGCTAAGCACCAATACACGTAACAGCAACGCGACGCAGGGCCTACCTTGCAGGGGCGGTGCGCGCCGCCGGCGGGGCTGCGGGGGCTCGAGCGGCCGGCGGAGGCGCCTCCGGGCGTCGCGGCGGCGGCGGCAGTCGGGCAGGGCTCCAGCTGCAGCAAGAGACGGCCCTCATGAAGGCTCAATTGCAATAAACATGAAATAGCGCAGCCTGTGCCCCAACAACAGGATCGCAATACAAAGAATAGCAACGTGAACGCAAGGCCACATGTGGGCTTCACATTCAGTGCCATCGAATACGCTTGAGAATTAAATATGGTGAATTACTAGGGTCACCGCATCGGCACACAACGAGAAATAGTGCAAAAATATTATTATTTCATTAATTAAAAATCTAAATAATTGTAGATAATATTAACTTTAAGGTATAATAATGCATATTAATTTGTTTTTGCTAGATATGTAATGATTTGCTGAAACAAATTGGTTATGGAATAATGTTAGGAAAGATAAGATTAGAATGTAATGAAATCCAAATACCTTCTCAACGCTGTACACCAAATCCATTGCGATACAAGACA
>BLKR01016741.1:0-21286 GCA_011170035.1 Teleogryllus occipitalis | reverse complement strand
TACTGCTCCAGCATTCGCCTGGTGTTGATCGGAGAAACCACGAAAAACTACCGATCAGAGCAGCCGGCCGCTAGAATTCTCCTCCAGACAGCGACTGAATTCGACCTAGCTGAAAATTTAGCGTCGAAAATCCTGCCGCCATAAGGACTCGAACCTAGGACCTCCCGGTCAGAGGCGCTGCAACCAGGTGGTGTTTACCCATTCATCCTAATGTTCGGATCTCGTCCGGAGGGATTTTAATCTTTTCTCACACCTCAACAAATTCCTCTCTGATCAGCATTACCGTATCATTGTGACACAGTGTCGATGTGGGCAGTCAATTAATGGTACCCATCTCAGGCGGCACATTTTTACGACACATAAATACAAACATTGATTCCACGGTATGACAAATTTGTCCATTCTGGTGATGATTATATGATAAAATACTGTAATATGAATGAAATTGTGTTTTCTTTCCGTTGATGATCTAAGGAAACTTACTTTCTCGATGCAATCCGTACAAGTTACGTCATTACTAAAAAATTATGAAATATTATAAAAAAGGAAAACTGACAGAACATAGACAAAACTTCTCCAAAACTAGTTTCATTCGTCACTTTTATTTGGAGAGTCAGTAATTTTAAAAAAGGGCGTTTCAGGCACAGTGCTATAACAGTTATGTAATCTTGCGAAAAACATTTTTTGGCCGAATTGTGGACACCTTTAATTAATAAATTAAATAACCATTAGTAAATAAATTAAATAATCGATGACAAAATGTATGAAGCTGATATGAATAAAACACCGTGAATAATTTATGTTTTTAAATTTTACATTTGAAACTGATATTAAAATATTAAATAAAATACTTGTCATAAATTAAGTCAAAAATCAATAAGAATGTCGTAAATAATAAGAAATACTTGAAACTGACATGAAATAGAATTTTTGATAAAATAAAATTACTGCACTATAAATGTATGGCCAAGTCTTAAACATACTCATATTAAAATCTGTATGGTCATCAATTGTGTAGTAAAATCTGGTCTAAAAATAACAATAATAACAGTAATAATAGATAAGCATACTTATATACTATATTCTGTGGTGGCTAAGTACCAGATAGAGCAATAGCGGTAGCAATGGGCTTCCAATAGGTAGTAGGGGGAAGATAATTTTCGAAGATGTGACCGCCAGGAAAGAGAAAAGATATCGCCAGATTCAGAAACATAAAGGAGTCCATGTATTTGGAAGCCGGCCAACTTTAGAAAGGGCGAGACAAGGAACTTCTTCGTGAAATGCCTTAAATAGGATTAAATATCTATGATGGATCTCTCCTGAGATTTCGCTTTCTTCTTCCACGAATATCAAACCCTCCATCATTTTCTACTATCCACCTCATTACTCTGCATGTCAGGGGGTTGTGGTTGGAAATGTGCACCGTTATCCTTTACTGAAACCACTTTGTCTTCAGAACTTGTTGACCTTCATCATATGGTATTCCTAGATATTCAAGTTCAATGACTTTTATCACTTTTTTTGTTGCGTCGTGGTTTACGCAACGCGTCTCTTAACCTTTGTTGGGCGTTGAGCGCTTTTGTTGGAGTAATCCGTTATCAAGTAAATACTACCATTTCTGCTCGAGTAATTACTGTATTTGTCGAGTTTCGTCACGTCGCAGTCAGTCAGTCAGTGCCTTTTATCCCTTCGGACAGGGGCTTGATTCCGTTAGATCCCGGGGTTTCTGGCCGGTCACCCAACCAGGAAACCGCGAGTCTCGAATTCGCTGAACCTTCGTGACTTCACGCAGCATAGTAAACGAATTCGGCTAGCGCCGCCGGCACTTCGTATTGAAACCCCCTTTTACCCCATTATCATATCATAATATACTGCAGTCGCTATCAATCAATCACCAGAATGTGAGTCATGATGTCATTTTGCTCGAAAATGTTATAAGATTTTGCTTTAAATAGCTTTTACATTTGTCATTCTATCACAGGATTACCACTTTGCCTTCCACTTAAACATATATCAGTTTCCTTCCCGTTTCTACTGCTACATGCACTACCACTTATTTGCTGATTTATATCCAGGTTATTTCAGGCATTACGTTTCTATAAAGCATGTGATGAGCAAGAAGCATGTGATGTTTTTCAATTGCCTTCTGTCACAATTACATTTCAATTAATCTACTTCTTTCTCAGGATGACGTACGAAGTTTCTCACACACCGTCTGCACTACGTAGAAAGCCTCCTACTTGAGCTGCGATCACCATCATCCCACCTCAATCACCATTTTGTCGTCGGCGCAACAGCTGCCGCCGCTTCCTTCATCACCTTGCGCCGCCTCCGAAGGCGCCCCCGGGGAGCCAATTACAGCTGCAGGCACCGCCGTGCGGCGAATAGCCACTCCGCGGCACGCTCGGCCTCCCTCCCGCCCCCGCACCCTCAATACACCGCCCCTGGCCTAGCACTGCCCCGCCCCCCGCCTGCGCCACGCCTTTTTCCAGGCACATCAACTTAGCTCAATTAGTGTAGTGAAATAGTGAATGTAGTAAATTAGTGCTGCAATAGTAGCCATTAGCGCTGTAAGTGTTGTGAATGTTTTATCACATAAGGAGAGGTTTCAATCCCAGCTGTTTGGTGAGATCCAGTGCCGACCAGTACGTCGTTTGGTTTGGTTGTAAGTGATTCCGGGCGCGTCAATTACAGATGTCATTAGTAACGTAAGTGTAGTGCATGAATGTGGCGGTGATCGTCCCCCGCTGGATGGTGAGATCCGGAGTTGACCTATCGTTCGCTGACGGGGTTTCCTACAATCAGGTATCTCCCACCAGCGGGGCACCTCCCCAGTCGGGATAAGCTCTAAGCTCCCGACTGGTCTCCCGGAATATGTGGTAGTATAGTGCATGTTAGTATAAGGGTGTAAGGGGAGAGGATAGAACAAGGAAGAGGAAGGAAAGATCGCGCGCGGTCCGTGGTCCGTTTGTTAGGGTACTGCTCCGGCATTCGCCTGGTGTTAATCAGAAAAAAACACGGAAAACTACCGATCAGAGCAGCCGGCCTCCAGAATTCTCCTCCATACAGCGACTGAATTCGACCTAGCTGAGAAGCTAGGGTCAAAAATCTTGTCACCATTGGGGCTGGAAACTAGGACCTTCTGGTCAGAGGCACTGCAGTGACATCAGTTGATGCACTGAGCCACCTCTGCTGCTCTTGAGAAGGATTTCCTCATCAAAGTATCTTCTCTCAGCGGAGCACAGTCAGAGACGGAACAAGCTCCAAGCTCCCGACTGGTCTCCCGACATATAAGGTAGTGTAATGCATGCACCAGGTATGTGTGTGTTTCAAGGGGAGAGTAGAGGTGAAGGAATGATAGCGAGCTGTC
Organism: Teleogryllus occipitalis; assembly: GCA_011170035.1. NCBI lineage: Eukaryota > Metazoa > Arthropoda > Insecta > Orthoptera > Gryllidae > Teleogryllus > Teleogryllus occipitalis. Next base: position 17,916 of record BLKR01016741.1, on the reverse strand, counting down.
CAGAGGAATGGGACCGAGATTCAGAGTATTGTTTCCGCATTTGCCCGGCGTTGTTCGGAGAAACCACATAAAAATACCGAACAGAGCAGCCGGCCACTACAATTCCCCAAGCAACAGCCGAATTCGACCTGGCTATTTAGCGAGGGTCAATAATTCCGCCAATGTAATTCGAACCCTAGATACTCCCGGTGTGAATCACTGCAGTCAGTCGAAATGCTGGCTCTGAGCTAAAATCAGCCCGTTGTTTGATCGATATGGGCGATTTAGTTTTTCTCCAACCGTCAGGGATTTTTCGACAGAATATAAAGCTCCTCTTGATATAGAACTTTGTTTAAAGCATATTAACATGTGATTTCCTAATAGCAATAATACCTGTACAGTATCTGTTTCACATGTAACATTTTGTTACGATTCTAGGTGGTGAATTAAAACTCGAGTATTATTTTAACAAAAACGTTTATTTTGTTTCTTAACACAATCACTGAAAACACTTGATTTATGTACAGATAGTCTTCACTCGTTTATTCTTTATACGGCACACTTCTCTTACACTGTCGTACAGTCCTGAGCACTGACCACTGTTTGATGCAGTGGCCACAGTTCACTGCACTGACCACAGTTCACGGCGCTGGCGGCGGTTCACGTCACTGAGCAAATCACTGCACTGCTATTCACCGCGATACACACACTTCACAGCTCAGCTTCCACTTCAGACTTAAGACTGACTCGCGGTTTCCGATCGCCGCGTATTTATACACGGCGGGCGCCGTCGAGAATTTTCTAGACTTTGGGATACGCGCCGCGAACACTCTGGAACCATCTCAGTTCAAGGGCCGCCGGTAGATGTCACAATCCGCGCATACACGTAGTTCATGGTGGTGCCGGCAGATGACGCCAATAGGCGTTACAATATTTACAACAAAGTATTGTTTATATTAAGAATATTTTTTAGGAAAGAATACAATCGGTTGGATCGGTTATTGATACAGCAATAACTTGTTTGCTTGAGCTCTGGCCGATATATTGGGCGATGTTTAAAAACCATTCGATGCGTTGCAATGTAATTGCGTAACTTTTTGCCATTATCTTTGTAAACATTAAAAAACTGTCTATGAAGTTGCGTTGGGTCACAATTAGAATTTATGTCACTATAAGGAACATTATTGTACAAACTAATACTCGGACGCGAAATAAGAAACTTATATGAATATGAATAAACATTCCATGCCAACTTATCATACAACAATAAGTGATTCATAAAGGGGTAAAGTTTCATATCGTTTCCATTTTTGCTCACTTTTGGATAGCATTAAAATTTTTCTCACAGCGATGAGTCTCGAAATTTCCCCCAAAATTCCATATGAAATGTAATTGTTAATACTCGGTAGAATGAGCCCATTCTAGCCGTCTCCAAAGATACTATGTTTGTTCGTCCTAAAGTTAATATATGTAACTTGAATGAATGATTTTGATAAGTGAATTAACGAAACTTTCTGCAATCAGGTTACGATTTCAACGTACGTTTTATTCCAGTCAAGAAAATTACATCTTAAAGAAATCTGCTCAATAGGCCGAAGGCAGATAAATGGTAAACGACAGAAAATGTAGTAATATTCCATCAGAATATTATAATGGTTACATTTCAATTTCATGCTGAAAAATATAGTTATTACTTCTCTGAAAATTTGATAAATACAATTTCAAAACTCATAATTTCAGACTTAACGTAGATGTTGCAGACGGATGGAACTTACTGAACTAGCAATAAAAGGATAAGGTATTAAAATTTACGATCAAAAAATATCATTAAATTACCATATAACTTTACTGCTCAACTAATATCTTATTCGGGTGATGGTATAATAAGATATTATGAAAATAAAGTGGGTTTAATTGACGTTTCTATTTCCAAAACATATTATTGTCCGCAAAATATTATTCAGTAGTTTCAAATATCAACAGTTACGAGATACCAAAAAGAGTTTATGATACTTTCTTTAAATAAGGTCACTCAGCTTAATGTGGTGTGATATAGAAAATATTAGTTCTGGGCCAACTGCACTATAAATACAATAAGTTTCATTAAAACTTTGACTGGCAAAGTTCCAGATGTTTTATTTCAACCACAAATTCATATGTTATTTTGTTTTACCAGAGAGGTCGTTAAAAACAAAGAAAATGTGAGGAAAATAATAAAAATAGAAATATTCTCCAGTTTTGCGAGCGCATTGGGTAGCTGCCTAGATGGAAGTCTCAATGGGGCTTGTGAATGCAGATAATGCTATTCTTACGAGTTCCCTGGGTTAGATGGCAGCCCGGGAGTGGCTTTGCATATCATTAATGGTGCACTCCGTCGCAGAGATGCACTTGGCACCGAAAACCATGGCCGGAGGCAGATCCTCTTCAAAACAGAATTGGTCTGCGAATAAACGTGTTAGAAATTTGATCACCAAAGTCATCTATTAAACACATCGCAAAGTGATGGCATCTGGATATTGCCAAAGAACATTTTATCAAGAACTATATTGAAAAGTTCGCAGAAAATTGTGCGTTATGGAAATTACCAAAAAATAAATTAGTAATATTCAAAGTTGGCATGTAATTTAGTATAACTGACTAGTATATTTGTTTCATTGAATGATACATTTTTTTCAACAATATTCTATTTATATAATTATATAAATGTAAAACAAGAAATGTATTTCGACAAAAACAAACAAATAAAACAAGAACAAACAAGAAAAAACAATGCAAAGAAACAAAGAATAATGAGAATAGGGTCGTCGAACGTTAAATCATGGAATAGAAAAAGTCAGGAAATAATGAACGACATTGCAGAGAAGAAATTGGATATATGTAACATATCAGAAACAAGAAAGATAAAGACAGTGAAGTCATAATGATTACATCCTGATCTACAGTGGACGAGGTAAGGATGAAAGAGCTACAGCTGCGATAGGAACACTCCTGCACAAAAAATACCGGGAATATATTGAGGAAATAGATTATGTTAACGATGGGGTTACTCAGAACAAAAATAAAAATAAACGATATATGTATCCATATTATTAGCGTGTATGCTCCAGAAATGACCAAACCTAGAGAAAAACAAAGAGCCTTTTATGAAGACCTACACAATCTAATTGACAAAATACCAGAATATCAATATACTCTAATATCAGGGGATTTGAATGCACGAGTGGGTATAATCTAGTAAATAGAGTAAAACCAAAACCTATCATTTTTGGCTAACTCTCTGTTTTTTCGAAACTTGAAAAAAATTAATATTGCAATAGTACAATACAGATGATAGGGAATTTTTGTAAGTGAAATATGTCATAAAATAGATAAAACTTGCAATATTGTGAAACAAATAGAAATATGCAAAAAAGGATGTTGTGTTGTAGTACCACTAGTACGAGAAACTAATACGTTTGTTTTATTATATTTATTTCAAAATTCTTTTTTTGTGTTTTAAATATGGACAGTTTTCTCTTAAATTGAACATAAATCTGTGAGTGAATTTTTTACACTCTTGTACTACACTTAGCATTAAAGATAAAGAGTGTAGTTCTTTTTTTCATATTCAATCATACTTGCTTCAACGCTTCAGTGTTTTAAATAAAACAGATTATCAACGATTTCTCTATCGTATAACATCACGAGAAAAAGAACCAAACTCTTGACACAAGATATCACATCTTATGCCACATGATATAAATGCATGCCTTATTACTCAAATGTAAATTGTAGGGGTTCTCTCTCGGGGGACAGCAGGAGAGTGTATGAAACTAAAATCCTGCCTCTCCCTTGGACATAGCGAGCACAGAAACCACACAAAGTTTCGAAAAAGCACCTAAGAAACATTTCTCGTAGTCTTCAGGTACTCTATGAGATATAGTAATCCATCAAATATTATTGTTTCAGAACCATGGTCTAAACAACGATTTCTGGTTCAGCAGCCTCTTTAACAGTGATTCCAGAGCAATTGTACCTTCGTTGACGATCGAACGTAGGTGTTTCAATACTAAGGTGACTATATTATGAAAACAGAAACGGCACATTTCAGTTTTTGTCATAAAGAAGAAAATGAGTACACTAAACACTATTTTGTCATAATATTTAGATTTGGAAATTAAGATTAAGTAAATGAGTAAATAAATGCGCATAACTTTCTTGATGAAGTAGAATTGAAATCACGCAACCAAAGAATCCCTTAGAAAGGAACATAAAATAAGAAATTCGTTTCATTTGCAATTTTTATTCATTACGAAGTAGGTCAGAATTTTTCAATGAAGATTGCGTACTAAGTCGTGTAGGAACTGTTAGAAGCAGATGGATTGGATTATTTAATTTTTTGATAAAGATATCCTTAAAGCATAAACCATCTCCAATGACGCCATAGCTGTATTTCTCCCTTTCTAGAAACCACAACTGTCTCTCTAAACACTCTTATTATGTGGTACATGAGAACAATATATTGTTGCTCTTAATTTTTTTTAACTAAAGCAAAGTAAGCAAAACACTTTATGATAAAATACATATGGTAAATTTAATATTGTTGACGGCATATTACGCCGATAAGGCATGTTACAGAAACAGACATTTTGACATTCCATTTTCCTGTCACAAAATACGTGACAGGAACTCAAATTAAGGGACTGTCCCGGCGGCTAATATAGGAGATCTGGTCATTTAATTCAATACACAAGATACAAAATAATTATGCCGATGAACGAATACTTCATTAACAAATAATGCTATGGGAAGGGAATGCAATAAAAGCCTGTTTGGGGAATACGAGGTAAAACAACGTAAGACATATTTATACACCCTAGACTATACGGAACTTAATTATTTATTCAATCAAACACAAGACACACACACACACACAAGAGTAATCTGATAGAAGAAGCAGCGTCTTTCAGAGCAAACGGAACCGAAGTCATTCCCTGCTCCTTCTCGGGCCACGCACAGCAACAGCGCCGAGGGCGGCGGCGGCGGCGTCTGCGCAGCTCTTCTCCCGGCGGATCGTACGTAATCCCTGCCTTATTTGGCGCTCATTCTAATCTCCTAAATCCGTCTTCCGCGGCGCCACCGCCACCGCCGCCGCCGCCACCGCGCTGCCAAGAAAAGTTCCTGCTCCTCCAGACATAACCCCCGCGCTCTCCAAAGTTGCAAAATGGCATTTAATTCAAGAGCGCCGCTACAATAAAGAGTATTTACTGTAGTAATCTCGACGTGATTCAACGCCGCGGGGTTTATTCGCGAGTGTATTGTAGAGCGTGTGGGGGAGGGGGAGGGGGGGCGGCGCCGTCGGGGTCACCCGGGGCCGGCAGACGCATCCGTCACGGCGCCGGGGACGCGACGGGGGGTCGCCCGGGGTCGGCGGGCCTCCGCGGGGGGTGCGTGCGCGCAGGGGTGGGGACGAGGACGAGGGCGGGTCGCGGGTGGGGACGGGGAGGGGGAGGGGCGGAGGAGGGGCATGGCGTGGAGTGGGGGTGGACAGGGTGGGTGGGCGCGGGGCAGGGGTGGGGCCAAGCAGGGGCACGAGCGGGGGGCGAGGTGTAGGTGGTGCGAGGGCGCGGCGGGGAAGAGCGGGGGAGGAGTGGGGAGGGGGAGGAGGGGCGGGGAGTACGGGAACGGGGCGAGGGCGGGGTGGGGGCGGTGCGTGGGCGGGCGGGGGCGGGGCAGGGGCGGGGTCGTGGCGGGGGCGTGGCGTTGCGTGGCGTGGTGTGGCGGGGCCAGGACTGGGGCGGGGCCGGGACCGGGCGGGGTGGAGGCAGGGCAGGGACGGATGGGACGGGACGGGGGTTGGGCGGGGGAGGAACGGGGTGGGCAGAGTGGGAACGGGGTGGGGACGGCGGGATGGTGATCGTGCTATGGCTCACTGTGCGCTGTCCACTCGTCCGCTGCTTTTGCTTGCGTTGCCGTTTGTGGGTTTGGATCGATATTTTTAGGATTTGATGCAACAGGATTAACAATGATACATCACCATTAACGACAGAATTAGAGAATGATTCAATGAAATATGGATGTAGGCAGGAAAGAAACAGAAGGAGGGCATAAAGAGGACTCCAAGCTGGAGTAGAATTGTTAAAAGACACATCATTTTTTGAATAATTATTGTAAATGTATTTAATGTATTTTTTATAAATATGTAAAAATTGTATAAAGTTTTTATGCGTATATTTAAATGAGGTACTATTGTATTTGAATGCCTATTTACTTAGAAGTTTATGCTTAATTTGGTCGTTAAACATGCCGTATCATAGTTACAACTCTTATATTAAAAACTTGGATCATTTTCAGACGTGACTTATTGTGTTGAAGTGGAATAAAGAGTTTTAAAATTGTTGGGTTCGATAAAAGATATACTTAGACATTATAATGTACTCTTTACAATCGACTGCCATTTGTGGTTTTGGTGGGATATTTTTAATCTTTGATGATTGAATTGGAGAAGTGGAACAGTATGGAATTTTTGACAGATCTCTGGCTAACATTGGCGTTGACATTGAAATAGTATTGGGTGTTGATATAGTCTGACCATCTTTTTAGGATCATTTGCTTCATGAGTAGCTATTAATTGACTAACCATGATTATCAGATCAGTTATGGCTCCCAGGCAGCACATCTGATGATGTTAAACTAGAAAAATCGGTTCATCAGACAAAAGAGTTGTGCATTATTCAAAATATATGTTGGTAAAGATGACCTCTATTAATGTTGCTCAATTATTATTGCTCCAACTAATGTGGTTATAGGACATTGACTACAGATAAATAAATTATTATTATAATATTTTTTTACTTCAAATGAACGTTTCTCGGTGTCAGTTAATCAACAAAAATGTACAAAAATCGAAATTAAATGTAACAAAATATACAATATTAAACAAGACATTTAATACAACAAAGAAACAATAACTTACCAGTAATTTATATATTAGCGGCAAGTATATGCATCCCACTTTGCTCGCACTTATGTTGGCTTATCCTAATTCTCAACAATTTCACTGCACTTCACAGCACACTTGCGCTCTTAAGAATTGTGGAACACATAACTCGTGTGCTTTTGAGACGGATTGCTAGTACCTCTGCAAATGATGTGATAGTGTTAGTTATGAAGCAAGAAGAATACTGAAAGGAATAAATTATGGGAGAAAAAAAGAGATGAATTAATCTAACACACACTGTTCAGACAATTGTGGAAGTAAACGTGAAAACAAACAGAGAAAACAGGACAGCCATACATTCAACCCTTCAGTGGTCGTGTATTATAATTTAGTCATATTCATTCGCTGTTTACAGCAAGAGTCGACAAACTTTGAGCATGAACTTTTCAGAATCTTTTGAAGAAGGCTCCAGAGATTGAACAATAGCGAAATATGACTCAAGTGATAACTGCTGCATGGGCGATAAGCAACGGAAACAGCTTTGATAACAGTAGTAATCCATGCGACCACTTGCGGTTCAGTTTCTGACCTACGCTATCGTGAAAATCGCTACAATCAGTGCTGAGTATGTGTATGCATATAACAACAATGGAGAAAGGTTAACTGAGAGTGGATTTCTAAAGGATCTCGCTTTGTCCCTTGTGAGGACGATCGAGAAAAACACTGTGCCGAAAGCAATAAACACGCGGGAGACTTCTGCTAGAACCGAGGAGGTCCACGGAGTCACCAAAGGGCAATGTGGGACATTGTTATCTCTGTGGACTTCAACGAAACAAGGGAAGTCGACAGTATTGCGTAGTTTGTGTCTAGTGCTCAGAATATATTAAGGAAGTATGTGTGATATATTCATCTGTTGTTGACATTGAATCACGTTCAGAATAAGCAATAGAGCAACGTTTTAATAAATTTGATAGTATTTTAAAACTGGTCAGATTTAGATACCATTACTAGTCTATATTTGAACTAAAATATGACTTTTTTTCGTAAAATATTACCAAGAATTTTAAAAAAAGGATTACAATAGTAATACACGCGACCACTTGCGTTCCTATTTTGAGCGCGACCACTGAAAGGAAAACTGGTTACGCACGATATGGAGTACGAAAGCTACAATGCTTCAATGGAGAAGTCACTGAGCAGAGTTTTGTGGACAGGTGCAGTAAATAAACTTGTGTGTCGCACATCAAAGAAGAAAAAGAACAAATTTGCCCTACCTAACGGATGTTTACGATGGAATCTCCCTGCGCAGGGGTGACACGCTAGAATCTCGTATAAGGTAAAGACTGTTTCTCCTCATGCTAGTATTGTGGCAAGCAAAGGTAAACAATCATATACATTCATGCACACATCATTATACATTGTGCGTACCTACCACTTCTCTTACTTATCACTGGTAATTTTATAACTGCTCAGAAATTTCAATGTCACTTTTTGGCTCATGACTTACATTTCGTTAGGAATATACCACTAGATAAAAAGAGGAAAGTAATGCGATAGAGTAACTCAAAACATTGCAAAAAGTATTTACCATAGGTATTAAACTTGCAAGCATACAGGACTATTTTCGCAAACGTTTAATGATCACTTTTGAAAATTGTCTCTAATGCCTTACTTTTGATGTATTGAGAACAAAGCCTTAGAATTTCGATACTTCACTCCGTAAGAAATATGATTGGGGACGAATTATACGCACGCAAAATTATCTTTCTTTTGAATACTTATCGCCTTGGTTGCACGAATGCCGTTTATGATATTCGTAAACTTTGGTAGGAAAGGGTAAAGACTATATTAATGATAATAAATGTCCGAAAATTCATCAGTAATGTAGATGGGTATTGGTTAAAATATTCTGATGGAAACAAATTTATATTTTAATTACTTTTAATTCAATACATATCCAGAACCGCAATTATTTAAATCGTCATAATTAAAAGTATGAATTATTTCAGGGCAGATGCATGAAGTGATGTATTTTACTTTCTTATTTCCACCGAACCACGAACTGCCATAAACAAGATAAAAATACTATCGAAAAAAATATTAATTATTTCATCCAAATGATTATTGAGCAAGATTTGAACTAGGCGAAAGAAAACAACAAAAAAATTCTGTCACATAACCAACTTCATTGCTCATTAAATCTCTGTGCTTGTCCATTCTCAAACGAAAAGGCGTATACAAAAAGTAATGGAAAGATTCTTCACTTGCAAATTTCGGGTATCAGTACCAATATCTATAAAGTTTTTACCAAAATTCTAAGCCAGTTCTGTTATCTGCTTAAGTAGATAAGAGTAAATTATTATGTGTAGGTAGTATATTATTATGTGTAGGTTGATTGACTGATAAGTGAGTCCTGGCGCAGCAAATGCTAAAATCATTAGTCCCGTTAGTGTAGTTAATATTTTTTTCTCAGGAGATGGCGGTGATCTTCCCCCGCTAGATGCTGAGACCCGGCACCGACCTACCGACGGCTAGTGGGGTTATACCTATTCAGGTATCTCCCACCAGCAAGACCGCCCCAGCCGGGACAAGCTCCGAGCTCCCGACAGGTATCTCGAAATGTGTAGTAGTGTAGTACATGTGAGTATAAGTGTGTGGAAGTAAGGGGTGAGGATAGGGCAAGGAAGAGGAAGGAAAGATCTCGCGCGGTCCGTGGACCATTTGCGTTCCTGTGCGTTTGACTTATCTCTCATACTGTCGAAAATCCCGCTACCGTCGGGACTCGAACCTAAGTCCTCCCGGTCAGAGGCACTGCAGTGACGTCAATTATGTGCAGGTAAAATGAGAGTTAGGCCCAACGTTCGGAAGTGGCAAGATCCTGGTAAGATAGGGACCGCCCCCGCAGCCTCTGGCCTCCCTTTGCATCTTCCCCTTGCTGCCTTAATGTGCACTTTCCATTTAAATCTGGAACCTTCCGCCCCACCCCACCCCTCAGCCTGCCCCTTGCCTTCCGTTTTCTTTCTCCTCTCGCCCCTTCCTCCTCACGAGATGTTTCTATTTTTTTTTTTTTTTGCAAGTTAGCCAACTAATTGCCTGTTTTTCTTTAGCTCTTTGCGGTGGTTTCATCGATCGCGTTTTTATTAGTGAATTTTAGAGCATAATGCACTTTTTATTTGAGATTTGGAGTATTTTGATGCTAATTGTATTATTTTAAACAGTGTAGAATTATATCAACAAAAATAGATACTACTAGGCTTTTCGTGTGCAAGCATAGTATCTTGATTCTTTTTCACTTGCCAAACTGTCTTTGGCATAGATATATTTTGGAGGGTGATCTTTCTGTTGGATTAGTGAAGAAATTGAGAACATCAACTTATTTGTAAACCTAAACGACTTTGTTGACAATTTGCTGAAGGCAACGCTTGACACGATGAGCAGAATCGATCGTACAAATGTCACAATTTGTAACCCTATTCACCAAACTTTCTCTTTTTAATTCATAGCAAGATTACCATTATTACATTCCTATCAAATACGTATTCCGTATAAACGTATGTTTCAATTTGTTTCATTTCATTTTGTCTTTTTGTTTTCTTCCAAACTCTAATCTAAGGTTTTGAGAGTCCAGCGTCGTACTGAGATGTGTTTGAATAATTGTTATCAACTTTTTGGTGCTGTGGAGATGTCGAAAATATTCACTTTTTGCCATGGAAATATAGTGAGAAATTTTGTATGTTGGAGTAACACGTGACATTTTCTTCGGATTGTGAGGCAATTCCTCTTGCACAGGTGACCTGCAGGTCACATTCTGATACCGCCAAGGAGATTTAAAAGATGGGGTTTTCTTAATACTTAACACGTCGTATGCGAGAATTCTTGTGATGTATTATAAAAGATAAGGATTTACCCATGATTTCAGCTCATTCCATTCCAATTCCGCTTCCTCACTGAGAAACTATCCTGAGAGTGTCGGTCTCAACCAATCACTCTGCCATCGCGTCCGCTCCACGCCACGGAACCGATTCCAGCGCCCGACCGCTCCAACACCAATACTCCCTTCGGCAACGACGTAACCCGTAGACTGCCACAGGCGCAATTGCAGCCCACCATCTCGTCCCTAGACCTATCGTCACGCCGTCACCTACGCTCAACCTGACTCCCCTCCCCACCCTCCCACCCTTCTGCATTCACCTTCTGCATCCCATCCCACCGCCACAGTTCCCCGTCGCCTCCGCAGTTCTTGGCATTGTCTCCACTGCTGCAGATGCAAACGGTGCCACCCTTTACATCGTTGTCTCTGCTGTGGTCGTACTCCTCCACGGCGAGGAGTTCTCCCCTTCCCACTCGGTCGCAACAATCGCCTCACTCACGGTCGCAACAACCCACGCCGCCCACGCTGCCCCCACTTCTCAAGCCACCCCTTCCGTTGCCCTCGCCGTCCATTCCCTGCAGTCTTCACTGTCGTCGCCGTACTTCCAGACCCTGCCGTTCCTTCTGTGCCAGACTGGTAGCGGTAGCTCAGTGCATCAACTGATGTCACTGCAGCGCCTCTGACCGGGAGGTCCTAAGTTCCCACTCCCCACGGCAGCAGGATTTTCCACACTAGCTTTTCAGCTAGGTCGAAGTCAGCTGCTGTCTGGAGGAGAATTCTAGCGGCCGGCTGCTCTGATCGGTAGTTTTCCCTGGTTTCTCCCATCAGCACCAGGCGAATGCCGGAGCAGTACCCTACCAAACGGGCCACGGACCGCGCGCGATCTGTCCTTCTCCTTCCTTGTCCCATCCTCTCCTCTTACACACACACACACACACACACACACACACACACACACTTGTACTAACATGCACTACACTACCACAAATTCCGGGAGACCGGTCGTGAGTTTAGAGCTTGTCCCGGCTGGGGCGGTGTCCCGCTGGTGGAAGTGTCCTGGTTAGGGGGAAACCCCACTAGCCGACGGTAGGTCGGCGCCGGATCTCGCCATCCAGCGGGGGAAGATCACCGCCAACTCACGAGAAAAAAAACATGCCCTACACTAACGGGACTAATGACCAAAGCAGTTGACGCGCCCGGAAATACGTAAAAGTCAATCAATTAATCAAGCGTCTGTGCCAGACATTTTTTTCTCTTCCAACCTTCTGTCGCGGCAGCATCCCCGCCGCCACTGTACCCGACACCTACGCCTCCACACCTCAGTCGCCTCGAGCGTCAACTTCCGGATTGTTACAATCACTGTCGCCCCACCGGCTATATACCATCGCCGGCACCCACTCAGCCAACGCTGACCCAACCGCTCCCGCGGCTCCAAGCCTCCCGGCCCCCGCCACACACGTCCGCCCCGCCCCGCCCCGCCCCGCCCCGCACCGCCCCCGTGGTCGTAACAGGCTCCGCCGCCCCCAGCGGTTGCCCGCCACCCCCGCGCCGCCGCCGCCGCCACCGCGACCACTAATCGTGTTAGTGCATGCGCGCGGGAGCCCGTGTTTTGGGAACGCTCCCCGCAGTCGACGCCCCGCCCCGCCCCGCTCTGCGCCCATTGGTGGCCTTTCGTCGCACTCTGCATTTGCGTCCCCTCTCGCGACTGCACTCGCGAAAACACCCCGCTGAAGACCCGGACCAGTAACGGGGAGGTCTTCAATAAAATCGCCGGTGACCCGCGCGATATCGACCTGTGTTCAGCAAATGTTTGCAACGTGTTCGGGTAAAAATATTTACAACTACTGCCAAGGCAACGTTTCTCTGTAGAATGAGCTTATAAACCACAGCAGAAACAAATAGCGTTTAGCTTTTTTGGCATGTTTTTACATTTAAGATACTCATTTTCCTCTGATGAACATAATTTTCTTTCTCGAAACTTAAAAAGTAACGTAGCGTTTAAAATATTTTCTTTAATCTATCCAGTCATTTCTACAAAGAAATTAGCGGAAAATGTTACCATAACAGAAATGGAGAAAAATTAAGGATACTATGCCTGTAAAAAAATCCCCCATGTCGTTGAAAGTTACCTCATACATGGGACCGTTTTGTGTAACTCACAGTTGTAACACATACTTTTGTGTATGTAACACACACATTTTGAATTGCTCGTTAAACATCACTTTATCATTATGTAGTGATATTATTCTAACTTTATGTAGTACAGATCCGAAAAGTATAATGGAAAATCAATACAAAATTACAATGAAAATATGTTCAAAGAGACTCCTTCCATGCTTCGCAATACAACACGTATGAACGAATTTAAGGAAACGTGAATGTACAATTAAACCCACAACATATTCGTAGAAGAACACTCAGCAATATTTCTAGATTATGGGTTATTTGACATTGGGTAATCAAAAACAGCCAATCAGTTGAACAGAATAGACACATTGATAAGGAATATACTCATTCAGGGAGCATAGAGAGAAAGCTATCCTACTTGCGTTCAAAAATAAACATTTACGACTGATAATCTACACATGACAAAAGTGGAACAGAAAATAAAAAGAATACCAAATTTGGCTGACTATTTAGAATTTTAAATGCTGTATAGTGCTGCAATCATTTTTCTCTGTGTTAAATTATTTATAATCTACTTCCGGGGAAGCAGACCAAGAGTATATTACGTTAAATATTTTATCATTAACATCACCAGTAAATACTGTATTATTAATATTTCAACATCAAAGGATTTTTAAAAAAATCCACATCGGAGGCAAGTTCTTCCTGAACCTGAAAGCTATGAATAATGAATCAAAATAGGGTCTGGTCATTGAGCTGTTAATGTAACACATGTAATTATGTTTGTAACGTTAAGAAGTAATCACCACATGTCAGGCACCCTTCTGTAATTTACGTTCCTCTTTTAAAAAGTACAAACTCACTTCGCGAAAACCACTTTGTGAAGTTTCTAGGGAACTTTTACAATATTTATGAAATTGAATTAATTATGGAAATATTTATACGCATTTAACAACAATAAACAGAAAAAAGAAACTAATATTTTAGAGAGTAATTACAGAATCATAGTTTTAATCATAGGCCTAATTATTTAACTTTTTCGTATACATATGTAAACGGGAGTAATGTACGTGGAATATGTTATGTAGAAAGTTATGTAATGCTGCGGGAAATTGATTTCGAGATTTCAACGGAAATACATGTTTTGGGGTCCTCTGATACCGAAAAAATGTTTTTTTCAAAACGTCCGTCCGTCCATCTGTCGTGTGTGAGCAAACCTAGCACCTAAACCACACGTACGATATTTTCCAGATAGTATAAACCCCTGTTCATCTGGCTCTCGTTGAAGTTTGAAATTTTGAAAAACATTCTTTAAAATTTGGGGGTACTTTACATGAAGTCCTCCGGATATTTTCAACATTTTCTCAAAAACGGCTTAAACTTTTTTCTGTAAATTTCTCTTAAGAACAGTAAAATACACTTATAAAAGTAGCATAACTCGAAACTTTTGAAAATTCCAAAAGTTTGAATTTTTTCCACCGTCTTCCTGCAAATATTAAATTGAAGATAGAGACTTTTTGTACAAATGAAATTTGTTGGGCATAAATATCTCTCTCATTAAAATCATGTAGATTTTTTGAAAATTTTAGTAGTGTTCATGCATTCGTGCGTGCAATATTTGCAATTTTAAAAAATAACAAAAACAAGATTTTCTCATAAAAGGCTCCAAATTTTTTCTTCGCATTTTTGGTAGGAATAGTACCAAATGCACCCTATCCGATGACATAAGCACTATTTTGATCTTTTATCTTTTTTTGAATAATTATAAAAATGTTTTTTTGGACTTGTCACTTACGTCGGAAATATTTACACCAGAGGCAATTTCTTCACTTTTTTAAATTTATGAGTACTTGTGCTTCAAATAATGTCAAATAAAGTTACTTGAAAACTCAATAGCTTTCTGTAAAAATGAGCTCTAAATTCTGCATTTTTAGAAACGCTCAAACGCCATTTTCACAAAAATGGTTCAACATTTTTTCTTCAAATTTACACAAATGTATTTTTTTAAAATATCCCTAACGTCATTAATACACACATTTCCATCAATTTGCATACATTATTGCATTTGTTAGTAGAAGTACTTTAAATGACTTCAAATGAAGTTTTTCGAAAACTCAAAAGATTCCTGTGAAAAGAGCTTCAAATTTCGCATTTACAGTAATGCTTAGTCACCATTTTCTTAAAAACGGTTTCAAATTTTTTAATGAAAATTTCTACTTAGGACGACGTTATAAACTTTTTTAATATAATTAAAATATTATTTAGGTTCTGCTATTTGGAAAATGAAAAATTGCGAAAAGTTCAAAAAACATTTTCTTTGGGCAGCAATGGATGGAAGCAGGTAAAAGGGGGGACAAGACTGCACAGTACCAGTCCACACCAAAAAAATTGAAAACTTTACTACGAGAAGTCTGAGCCATTCTGTAGCACCTTCTTGAATGTCTGAGTGATTCTAGAAGCAGGAAGGGCACTCATTATTTGGGAGGCATGTTTTACCTGCCACTTAATGCAAGGTAAGCAATGATGAATTACACTATTTACTAGTCTTCGAATTGAGTGAATCCAGAATCGTTGTCTAGTAATCGACACTATTAACTGACATCCAGCATGTAAACAAGTCAAATGAATCATAGTAATGAGAGTTCTCGTGAAACATGTTCTCGAGGGAGAGTGATCTGATGTTTTGCTTCGTGGGGCATGAGAGAATGTCACAATCTTCCACCCACTCGAATACTATGCTTGTCTAAAAACGGATGGAGATTCAAGAAGTTTGAATTTTTAGCAATCTATCTTTTATTGGACAATGCGCCATATTCAGCAGAAAAGAATCCTTTTTGAATTGACTTTTCAATTAATAGAAGAGAATTTCGTAGCACATTTGTAGTCAGAGGGCCGGCTCTCTTTGTCAATATTAAAGTTCTCGTTCTACTCTGATAAATAAATCGCAGGCAATACGCTGCTATCCTCAGCAGTTTGTGCTAAGAGTTGAACTTTTTGGTAGGTTCTGATACAAAAGATTCTTCCTCGATATGTGCGTTGTGAAATATTAGCAATTTTAGAAACTCACACAAACAAGATCTTCTTGAATACATATCCAAATTTTTTCTTTTAAATTTTGGAAGGGATAGTGATAAATGAATTCTACTAGATGACACAAACGCCATTTTTCTCTATTTGTTTGTTTTAAAAAATCACAAACATTTCATTTTTTGTCTTGTTTCTCACGTCATTAATATTTACATTAATGACCATTTGTTTACATTATTGCATTTATGAAGAGGTGTGTTTGAATAATATGTTATAAAGTTTCTCGAAAACTCAAAAGTTTTTTCTGAAAGTAAGCACACACCACAGAAAATACAAAACTAAAACGGGGAAGTCTACGCAAAGTTTTTCTTCTAACTTTTCCAATGGATACTGCTAATTGCACTGTTTAATATGACGTAAATTCATTTTGGTGTATTCTTTTGTTTTTTCCAAAATTACACAAATGTAATTCTCTTACGCCGTTAATATGCACATTTCCATAGATTTGAATACATTATTGCATTTGTGAGTAAAAAGTGCTTTCAATGACTTAAAATAAATTTTATCAAAAACTCCACAGATTACTGTGAAAAAAAGAGCTTCAAATTAATAATAATAACAATAATAATAAAGGAGTACAATACAAGCCGAGCATGCAATAATCCTATCACAAATATTAAGTATTATAACAAATATTTCAACTCGTATGATATATAATAATTATAATTATATATCGGTGATGCTAAAATTTAATACAAGCTACATAAATATTGGCTAAATTTATTGTTTTTAATTCATTGATCGCGTTCACTACAATTAACTGCACGACACTGCACTGCACAACACTACACTACACTACACTACACTACACTGTTATTGCTTTGAGTTACACTGACCAGCACTTCACCACGCTTCACAGCACTTCACAGCACTTCACCGCACTTCACAGCACTTACTCATTTAATGTCTATTACTATCATATTGTTCTAACTTATTTCTAAAACTTCGAACACTTAGAGGAAAAGCTTTGAAAATTGTTGCAGGTAAACTGTTCCAATCTTTAATTGTTCTATTACAAAAGGAAAATTTCCCAAGCTCTGAATTTTGTTTCCTTGTTCGAATTTTGTGAGTGTGATCGCTTCGGCCGAAATAATTTGGTTTTTCTAGTCTAACCTGAATTTCCTTCCAAGCTGTTTGACCTACGTAAGATTTATAAAGAGCGCAAAGCCTCGCCCTTGTTCTTCTCATTTCTAGAGGTTCCCATGCCTTTTTTATCGCGTTAGTTCTATAGGTAAACTTATTCGCTTTTCTCTGTATTCTATCTAGATTTTTCCGGTGCGACTTTCTGTATGGATCCCAACATGCCACTCCGTATTCCATGAGAGGGCAAACCAGCGAAAAATATGCTAATTCTTTTGCGTTTGCAGAGCTTTTCTTTAGAATTCGCATTACAAAATGCAAAGACTTCCACGTTTTCCTAACTACCTGATTTATATGCTTCTCCCACCCTAATTTACTATCTATATGAATGCCTAAGTACTTGCATGATGAGACTCTTGGGATGATGACCTCACCTAAACGATAGTCTGGTTCCTCATAATTTCGTCCCCGCCCGAACGTTATTGTTTTGCTTTTCGATCCGTTAATTCCCATGTCATTTTTTCAGCCCAATCACGTAAATGTTCTAAATCCTGCTGTAATATTTGTTCGTCAGCGCTACTTTTGATTTTTCGGTATATAACACAATCGTCTGCAACTAAACGCACCTTTGATTGTATGTTAACATGGAGATCATTTACGTACGCTAAGAAAAGTAATGGCCCTATGACACTTCCCTGTGGAACCCCTGAAGTAACAATACCCGTAGTCGAAAACTGAGTGCCAATTCGAACTTTTTGTTTCCTGTCTCTAAGAAATTCGCTTACCCACTTCACAACTCTAGCATCAATTCCTGAAGCTAATAATTTCCTGATAAGTATGTTATGCGGTACTA
>BLKR01016740.1:0-21286 GCA_011170035.1 Teleogryllus occipitalis | reverse complement strand
ACTTGACGGAGAAAACGCCACCAGGGTTATTGTTGTTTTACGTCAAAAAACAGTTAAAAACTGCGTATGACGTGCTATGGGGAAAAGTGAATTGTGTGCACATTTTCAAAATTCTGTGATCACTACACTAAGTCATATACTACTTAAATTTTGAATTTTTGAAAGGGAGAAAAAAAACTCCCATGTAATAAAATCTATTTTTAAGGATAAACAAGCAATAAATTTTGAATTTTGAAAGGGAGAAAAAAACAACAAAAAAACTCCCATGTAAAAAAATCTATTTTCAAGGGTAAATAGGCAATAAATTTTGAATTTTGAAAGGGATAAAAAAACAACAAAAGAAAACTCCCATGTAATAAAATCTATTTTCAAAGATAAATAAGCAATAAATTTTGGCTCTTATTACTTCCTGCCGCGACAACATGGAAACGATAATTTGAATATTTTCCACTGAATTCTAGAAGACGTGCACAGATAATGAAGTTACATTTATGTCCAGAAGCAAAACTAGGGGCCATCTCAGCATTCGCTCAGTGGATCAGGGAAACTGGACGAAAAACCTGATCGAGATAGGGGTCATTGACCCGGAAGTTGTGTTACAATAGTTGTTACAGGTAGTTTATACTCATTTATACAGTCCAAATGGTAATTAATGCATTATGTATCATTGTTAAAATTAATGTTACTTTTCTTGTGATGCTCAGTATAGTCTCTAATTGTATAGAAACAGTTATGCAGCAGAAACGATTTCACTTGGGATTTAAACTTTTCTATTGAATTTAATCGTTTAATGTCATCTGGCAAAGTGTTGTAAAATAATGTACATGTATTGTATGTGAATTTTTGTAATGAGCTGTTGATACTGTCACCTGATGAATATGATTTCTACGTCGAGTGTTATAGTAATAGACTTCGGCATTTTCTGAAAAAAATATTCCCGCCCTTGAGCAAGTCATTTTTTACAAAAACCACTGATTCGTAAATAAACAGACACGGTAATGGTAGAATTCCTAGATTAATGAAGAGAGGCTTACATGAATCACGTGGGTGGGATTTGGTTATTATTCGTACAATTCGTTTTTGTAATCTAAAACTCTGGGAGCTATAAGATGTATTTCCCCAGAATATTATGCCATATCTCAGGCGGGAATGAACATTCGCGAAGTATACACAACGAGCAGTATGAAGGCTGACTGAATTTGCAAGAATTCTGAACGCATAGCATAATGAACTTAATTTTGTGTTCAATTCATTTAAATGGACGTTCCATTTAAGGTTTGACTGAATTGAGAGACCTAAAAATTTTGTTGCATTAACATGAGTCAATGGTACACTTTTCATTTTCAATGGAGCACAGAATTGTTTATTTGAAATGGAAAACTGCATTAAAACCGTTTTCTTTTCGTTTACTATTAATTTGTTATTTCGGAACCAATTTGAAACATCTGATATTGTACTATTTACGGTTTCTTTATTGCAAAGGATGTTCGTATCATCCGCAAAGAGAGCCGTTCTTCCGTTTCGAATCGTCGAGGGCATATCGTTTACGTAAAGTAGGAACAGAATAGGGCCTAAAATCGATCCTTGAGGAACTCCACATGCAACGGGCAATGAGTCGGAAAGGTGCGTACGTAATGTTCCATCATTCCAGTAAGGTATTTCAACTCTCTGAGATCGTTGTTTAAGGTACGAACATAACCAATCTAGAGCAATACCACGAATTCCATATGAAGGTAATTTGGAAAGTAAAATGTCATGATCAATGACGTCAAAAGCTTTTGAGAGATCTAAAAATAATCCAATAGGTGCCTCGTTTTGATCAATGATGAGGCGACATCTTTAAGAAAAGAAAATATAGCTGTTTCCGTTGATTTTGATTTTCTAAATCCATGTTGACAATCTGAAAGCGCGTCGTGTTTAGTGAGAAAACGTCAAGAATATTGCATTACTAAATGTGCTTCTTCTGCCTATGAGATTTGTTACTTGATATCTCCCGAAAAGTATTCAAATAAATAAAAACTTAACTGGATGGAATCTTTTTGAGTTTCGGTAAAAAAAATTAATTGCCAACGTTTCGGCTATTATTTAGTCTTTATCAGGGCATCTTTACTCCGGATCTCTAGGAGCTATCCATATTCTAACGACTCTTCCTTCACACATATCCCTTCCTGCACTTCCTGGCTTTAATTTCCACACATTACTTTCACACATCACTCCACCTTGGCACACCAATCGCCTCATCCTTACATATCTTCCCTCAACCTCTCCCACTGCATAGGTAACGTTTATTAGATAAATGTAATTTGTTGCAATAATTTAAAGTGAATGTCATGGGAAATGGAATAAATAATTATTATAAATTTCTCTCTTGCTCTGCAGAGGGAACTTTACGAGAACAAAAATTGAATGCCAACAATTTATAAGAGATACTTAGTATACATCAATTTAATCATATATGTTTTCTTGAAAATATTAAATTAATAATTCAAAATCTCCAATAACTGATTCGTCTTTTCTGTGAATAAGAAAATATCTGTATTCTTTTTAATTATTAATTATTGGGAACTTTGAAACTTGATGCGAAATTTGATGCTGAAAATATCGTAAATGATGTACTCACTTAAATAATTGTATTCCACGTAACCAGTAATAACAAATCGGCAATGTGCACCACCCCATTTAATGCAGCCTGGAGACCGTGCCACATCCGGTTTAGAAGGATAAAACATATATCTGTGATGTCCTAACCACCGATATAACAGTTGAAGGAAAAAGCAGAAGTGAAAAATGAGGTAACGCTGGTTTTCGCTTCACAACGGCAGTGCTTCACATATTCGGAAACTGTGTTAAACCAATCACATCTCTCCTTTTACAATCGTCACAGTGCGCGCAACGTGGCCCATCTTGCACCAAGTCCTTCTCTCGGCCACTAATTTCCCGGAATCGAGGCGCTTGCAACGAAGGCTTGAAGCAACATCTGCGGTGGGTCCTCAAAGAGACGTAACAGGGATCCGGTATATTTGCAGGAGGAATTTTGCCGGGCGACAGCCGCGGGAGCGCGCGCGCCTCGCCGCAGCGCAGCGCGGGGCTGAAGGGGCGTAATTAAATGCGGCGCTCTTAGCGCTCCGCCGGAGGAGCGCGGCGCCGCGCCGGCGCGTGAGGCGTAACTCGATGCCTCGGAGCTGCGCCTCCCACGGCTCCGTGGCCTTCGCCCTACTCAGGCCCTCTCATCCGCCGGCAGGGGGCGGGGTTAGGGGAATTTAGTATTTCCGGACGGGTCAACTACTTTGGTCCACTAACCCGGCATTACTGGGCATGTATCATAATAATCAAATGCCCTACCTTGCCCTGGCTAGCCCTCCCTGTCTACCCCTTCCCGTTTTGCCCTTTCCGTCTAGACCTCCTCTGGCCCTCCCCCTCCCCCACCATATCTAGCCCTTCCTGTCTAGTTCTTCCTGTCCAGCCCTCCGCGTCTGCCTCTCCTTGTCTAGCCCTCCCTGTCTGGCTCTCCTTATCTAGCCCTTCCTGTCCAGCCCTTCCTGTCCAGCTTTTCCTGACCAGCCCTTCCTGACTAGTCCTTCCTGACCAGCCCTTCCTGACCAGTCCTTCCTGACCAGTCCTTCCTGACCAGCCCTTCCTGACCAGCCCTTCCTGACCAGCCCTTCCTGACTAGCCCTTCCTGACCAGCCCTTCCTGACCAGCCCTCCCAGTCGGGCCTTCCCTATTTACCCCTCCTTGTTTAGCCTCTCCCTGGCTAGGTCTTTCTAGCCCTTCCCATTCAGCCCTCCCTGTCTGCCCCTGCTGGTCTAGCCATCCCTGTCTAACCCTCCCTGTCCAGCTCTTCCCATTTAGCTCTTCTCGTCTAGCCCTTTCCGTGTAGCCCTTTCCGTGTAGCCCTTTCCGTCTAGCCCTTTCCGTGTAGCCCTTTCCGTCTAGCCAGCTCCGTCCCCAGCCACCTCCGTCTATCCACCATCCCAGCCGCACCAAATTCCAGCCCATACCAATCTAGCCGCCACCAGTCAGCTACCGCTTTCCGTCTAGCCCTTTCCGTCAGCCCTTTCCGTCTAGCCCTTTCCGTCTAGCCCTTTCCGTCTAGCCCTTTCCGTCTAGCCCTTTCCGTCTAGCCCTTTCCGTCTAGCCCTTTCCGTCTAGCCCTTTCCGTCTAGCCCTTTCCGTCTAGCCCTTTCCGTCTAGCCCTTTCCGTCTAGCCCTTTCCGTCTAGCCCTTTCCGTCTAGTCCTTTCCGTCTAGTCCTTTCCGTCTAATCCTTTCCGTCTAGTCCTTTCCGTCTAGTCCTTTACGTCTAGTCCTTTCCGTCTAGTCCTTTCCCGCTAGTCCTTTCCCGCTAGTCCTTTCCCTCTAGTCCTTTCCCTCTAGTCCTTTCCCTCTAGTCCTTTCCCTCTAGTCCTTTCCCTCTAGTCCTTTCCCTCTAGTCCTTTCCCTCTAGTCCTTTCCCTCTAGTCCTTTCCCTCTAGTCCTTTCCCTCTAGTCCTTCCCGTCTAGCTCTCCCTCTCTCTCCCTCGGCGTCTGCCTCTCCCTGTCTAGCAATTCCTGTTCAGCCCTCCCTGTCTAGCCCTCCTTGACTATCCGTCCCTGTCTAGCCCTCTCTGTCTAGTCCCATCCCTGTCTAGTGCAGACTGGCTCTCGCTGTCTAGCCCTCCCCGTCTGACCCTACCTATCTAGCGCTCCTTGTCTAGTTAATCCTGTCTATCCTCGTTGCCTGGCTCTCGCTGCCTGCCGTTCCTCCCTCCATCCATCCCACCCTCCACACTTCCACCAAAAAATCATCAAATTTATTACAATTTTATCAAGTCGTTCAATCATAATATGTCGCCCATGCAACTGACAAAATGTCATCAGCAGAACTCGTGCTTAATTTTCGTAGGTTATTAAAAAAGCAACTTAAAGTTCACACTATTACACATACTGATCATTTCAGGCATTTGAAACTCTCGCGAAGGAAAAGTATATATTTTAGTATGTGTTGACATATGCCAACGGGTGCTAAAACCTATGCAGTGCGATGGGCAGCTAAAAGAAAATGGCTATGCTTTTAGCTACGTGCACCGTAGAATAGTAATGAGTGGAAATACGATTTTTGTGGTCTGAGGGCATACGAATGCGAGAAATACATGGATAGTGCATTCAAATGGTACTAAAAAGGGGCAAATAGCGGAAAGTTTGGGAGTAGTTATGGTATTGGGTTGCTATATGTTTTTTGGGTCGCTGAATACGAACATAGATTTGCCAACAAAAATTTTGCCCGAAAACGTTTTTTAAGCAAAAACTGTAAAAATCATGCCTTTTGCAGTTTTTTCAAAACTACGTTTAGCCCTGAGAGCACCGCGAAATTTGGTGATAAAATGGAAAAACCTGAAAAACGGGAATTATCCCACTTTATAACTTAAAAAAATCAATTTTTCTTAAATATTAATCTGATATGAATAAAAGAGGATAAATTGCCTTCATTTTTGCCATTATTTTCTCGACGAGTTTCTACAACGACAATATTGAAAATTGTGTTATTGTTTCTTCAAGTTTTGATTTCGCTCTGCTGTGATTTTCGTTCATGCGAGGTTGAATCTCTCCCAACCACTCACCTCGGCATTGAATCGCAAGAACATGCTCTCGATTTGCGACGTTGCGTATCATACGATAACACGGTTTTCTGTCAGAGTGACAAGTCGAAAAGAAAGAACAATATTAACGCTAATATTGTTTACACAATATTTGGAAAATATCTACCTGAAATATATTTTGATTACATTTGAGATAATAATTCTTTTATTTCAATGAATATCTTAATACTTCGTAATAAGCTTTCTTCCAAACTGTAATAAGAATTAAATTGCACATCTGAAAGGTTACTCGTGCCATGTTTTTGTTCGTTATTCCAGTCACACTAAGTTTGCCAACTTCTTTACATAACGTGTTTTCATTTTTATTGTGTTTCCCAAGGAGTGCATTGCCTGAGGAATTTTACATTTCGTTCTCATTTCTTTTCTCTGTCATCTGTCTTCGCAGTGACACGCGACCATATTATTTTGGGTTCTAACTCCATATGTTTGAATTTTTCATGTAACAGACCTCTTATTTCACCTGAATGTTTTACATAATTTGCTTCACTGTCACATGACTGACACGTAGAAAATATTATACATGCAATAAATATTTAATACTATGGGAATACTTAATGGGAGAGTCAACGGTTTTGTTGAGACCACCGTTAAATTTTTTAATAAAAATTCTTATCGCCTCCTATATTATTTCAGTAGTATACATACCTTTGCGGTTCTTACACGCAACCAATCTTTATAAATGTGGTCTCTAAAGAAAGAGAATTGCACATAGACGTGACGAATTGCACTTTGACAGTAAAAATACGATGGATTTGTTTAAAACACGCATCTAAATATTCATGTCAAATGCAATCCGCAACACTCACTAGCATTTTTGAATCTATATCGTTTCATAACTCCTAAACGAAGCGTTGTAGGGCCTTAGAAACTATAATGTTGAGGCCAAAAGTCGGAGAGAAACTTTTTCATGCTATAGTCTGCAGGATGAGGCCTTCTTGAACATTCTATTACATTTTTTGGTGGTTCGACGCTTCTCGATTCTAATCCTACCTGTTCAAAATCTGTAGAATCTGCAACTGTATGTGAAATTAAACTAATTACTTGATATGCTATACGACTGAATTACACAGGTGAATCTGCTCGGTAATAAAGTTAAATAAGAATAGACAAGGGAGTATTGTATTGTTATCAATTACAAGGAGACATATAGAACAAGTGAGGAAGGATAAGAGGGCCTTGAAGGAAAAGACATATTACAGGCTTAATGTGGAAATGAAAAAAAAGGGGAGGAGGGTGGGGTTTAACATGCGAAAGGCCTCGCACGGGTACGCTAGTTGATTTATAAGAGACATGTTGCAATTTCTGTACTTTGTATTCTTTGCAATTTTAGCGATATAACAAGCGATACTATTTTTACTATCTCGCGCACCACGTAGTGAACGTTATATCCCTGAAGATAGCTGTGTTTCCCCCACGTTGAGGTCCAGAGCCGACCCACACGCCAACGTGCGCAGTTTCCCTCTTGTACGTAAGCTCCGAGCACGCACTTTGTAGTGAACGTTATCCCTGAAAGTAGCGGTGTTCCCCCGCTATGATATTTGCGTGAGTTTTGCTACCATTACAGGTAGGCTTGTCCCCCAATGTGCCTTTGAAATCGCAATGTGGAAACAAACCTTGTAAATTAATAAATATAGTTAATAATAGTTGTTTCACGCATTCAACTCTATTAAAATACTGGTGTTCGGGATGAAGTTAGGCAAGTGAGTTTGAAGAAAAATGGAAATGAAATTTCGTATGATTATTGTAAAGTAGATTATGTTTCAAAATTATTTAAATCATTAAATTTTAATCATAAATGTATGATTTACATTTTGAGGTTATATTTTATCACTCCACAAGCATAAAAAATCTACGTTACAAAAAATACAGAACTTCATTTACCCGTTTACCATCGATTTAATGGAATTAGACGCTTTATGTATCTGGTTTTCCTACGTTCACAGGGCGAGCCCTTACAAGATGTTCATCCAATATTTCTCACAAGCAACAGAGAAATGATTAGGCTATTTAAAAAAATCTTGAATTCCTGTTATGTGTAAATATTTAAAAGGACCAATCATCCTTCATTTCATTTAAAGTGGCAAAATTAAATATTTGCTTCCCGCGTCCAGGGCCGTTTCATTTTTAAAGGCGCAAGGGCCACGGGCCAGCCGACGGGCGAACAAAGGAACGGAATAACGCTCGGCCATCGCGCCCGCCCACGGGGCCTCGGGCGGGGGAGGTGCGCAAAGTGCGGCACGTAATAGCGCCCGCCCGCCACCTGGTGGCCGCTCAATTATTCACGAGGCTCCACCCGCCCCCGGCAGCGTCGCTTAGGGCGCATTTTCCCCCTGCGAGCAAAAGAATACGCATCCGCGCTTCTTCAAATGTCACAATGGTGTCGATCTGATGTATAGTGTAACGGACTATAGGCCATACAGGCTTTGATCGTTCTCTGCCTGTGGGAGGCGCCATCACTTCTGTTTATCTTTCTGTAAAAACCTATATATTATTATGCATACACAGTAAATACACATGTACATAGACAGTATATATTGTATTATACTCGTACATATTGTATAACTCTGATCACCACACATTTTCTTGCCAAACAAGTTGAAGACATTTTAGGGTATATTTGATGCACAGGTTCCAAAGATGGCATTAGTTTTGGTAGATTGGCTCTAGTTTCGCAGATAATGAAAATTACAACGAAAAAATATTATTTAATTTTATTGAGCACGGGCTACTCATCAAGTTTGATCTAAATTAAACTAAATAAGCCTATTTATAAAAAAAACTTGAAATAATTATTAATAATACAGCTCTGAACAAATTACAATTAATTGTTTGAAAAAAATTTTATGATTTCATTTTATATAGCAAATCAGGACAATCTCGTTGAAGGCTCCAGCAGTAGTCTGCCATCATGTGTATATCCCATGTGCCCTGATATCTTTCTATCTTGTTCCTCACTCATATTGTCAAGATTTTCGGGAAATTTGTCAAGATGGGTATGGAGATAATGTACCATAATGCTCATAGTTGCACCCAAATTTTGGAAGTTTAAAAGCAAGTCTTGCACCAGTTCTGCATAATTTGGTGTTTTATGGTTACCCAAAAAGGTCTTGACAACATTGCCAAATCTTTTCCAGGCAGAAGATACAGTATCAGTCATGGAACTTGTAAAATTTGGATCATTTATCAATTTCCGAATTTGGGGTCTATCAAATATGCCAGCTTTTAATTTTTCCGTACTCAGTCCAGGGAAAAATCTACTAATATGTTTGAGCAATCGCCATCCTTGTTTAGTGCCCTCATAAATTGCTTCATTAAACCCAACTTAATGCGCAGGGGAGAGAGAATGATCTTTTCTTTAACCACCAATGGACCGTTCACGATATTTGCTGCACCTTTTGTAATATTTTCCCATGGCGGCCATGTCACTTTTTTCCAGTGCTGTTTCATTGCTCCACTAACCCACAAGCAGAGAAGACATGCTTAGTTTGTATATCACTTTGTTGTCCAAGTAAAAAATTGACCATTTTGAAATCTACGCATATAAACCGTTGTTAGTCATGATAGCAAAGATATTGTAAGACCATTTTGATATCATATTCATCTTTAATTTTTGTTTACTGACCAATTGGAATTGATGGATAGCAGTTGCCATTATGCAGTAAAACACACTTTTAACTTCGAGTGCAATTATCTATGAAAAGACGCAGAACAGTACACGAAGTCACCATTTTTACTGAAATATTTTGCCACTGAGTTTTGCCTCTTTTGTGATGTAAAATGTTATAATCACTTCCGGTGTCAGACATTTTTCCTAGCATTATTAATGCTTACATTCAAGATCCTCAAGCCCTTTCGGAGTATGCCGATTTTGATGGGTTGAGTTTACGACGGAAAGTACTCTATTACGGCACCACAGACCGAATGGGCAGCCTAGGGATTGAATTTGACATTTACTAAATGTGGTAATAACTTTCTTTTTTCTTAACTTTAGTCATGCTCATCAACGGAAACCACTAATCAGAGTATTCGGCCTAGGGATTGAATTCCAATAGGCACAAACGCAAATCACTGGTCAGAGTATTCGGCTTAGGGAATCAATTCTAGCAGGCTCCAAACTCCCCTTTTCTAAATACATCAAGTACATTTCCAGCTTTTTCCCGGGATCGAACCTGCGACCTTCCAATCTTTGGTGCGCTGAGACCTAAGGCATTGGCATAATGCTCGCTGCTATCGCTGTTGTTAAATGTGGTAATACATAACTTTTAAAATCTATCTTGTCCTTTATCTCGGCATTTACCTGTCAAGTCGAGGAGTTACTGCTGTCTCAAAAGTGTTACACACATTTCGTGTATAAACTTATTCAGAATTATTAACTAGAATTCATTAAAACCATGACCATGTTCACTCTTAAGGCCAATAACACTATTATACTTAAAAGTTTTAAAGTTTAGTAATAACCCTGTACTCGGAGAACTCACTCTTGAGAAGAATGCTTTTACATCGGAAAAGTAATAAGGGTGTATTTCCTTCATAATGCAATATTTTTACTGAACAAACTTTACGAAGATTACGCCACATATGCAAAACGAAGGGAAAAGCACGCTTACCATCTCTCGCCGGGCTGCCAACCAGAAGTTAGTCCCTGAGGGAACCGCAGGCACGAAGGGAGTTAGCCGCACGCAGCGGCGAGGATGCCCAGCACCTAATTCCGTCTGCCTCGCGGTGCTTGGGGGGTTCTCGTTCCTGCTCCCGCTTCTGCTTGCCTGGCAGCATTTCTCCCTTTGGCGCATTCGTCCTAACGTCCACCTCTACGACACCCCTACTCCATGACTTAGCATCTACCCTCAAAGCGCTCTTCAGCTCTCGTTTCCAAATTCGATGCGCGAGCGCGTCCAGCCCCATCTGCCCTCACTTCCGGTCTCGTGACGAGGCCAATTATTCATGCCCATCCTACATGTCACATCGTGTCTTATCCTGACCATCCTGCTTCTTGCCTCCGTTCTTGCGTATTTCCTCTTTTCTTGAATCACATATCTTTATATATAAAATCTCATTCCTCCTTTTGCTCCATTCCTGCCTCGTATATCGAATATACGTTCGTTTTCTTCGTCTCCTCTTAGTAAACATAATTTCTGCTTTAACTCCTCTTGTACCATCTATTTTACCAGCCTCAATATCAACTCCATTTCAAACTTTTGTATTTGCTTCAAACCCATTTTCCATCTTTAACTCCTTTCTCCCCTCGTCAGCATCCTTTACCAATTTTACCGACCTCACCGATCCTCTTTTTTCGCACTTTACCGTCACTAATCATCAGTCTACTCACTCCTCCATTCTGCTTCTAACAATGCCTCTCCCTCTCTCTCTTCCTCTATATCTCTCTCCCTCTCTTTCTCTTTCTCCAGCGTTGCATGTGTAATGCATGTATGTAATGTATGTACGTAATGCTCTCGCTGCATCTCTTCTCTCCCTGGCTCTCCCCACTTCCTCTCTCCTTCACTCTTCTCCATTGTTGCATGTGCAACTCTCTCTCTCCCTCTCTCTCTCTCTCTCTCTCTCTCTCTCTCTCCGTCGCTTCTGAGGCGCGGCATGCGGGATGAGAAAGCAAATCATCTCGGCGCCGCCCGTGAGGGGCGCGTGTTCCGGCCGAGTTGGAGAGTTGGTGAACGTGCGGCTTCTGTGGCGGCCGCGGGTGGGCGGGCGCGCGCGCGGGTGGGGAAGAAGGGGTTGAGAGGAGGGGAGCGCGTTCGGGTGCTCGTCCCCACCGGAAGCGCGCCGCCTGGTCCGGCAGCGCTTTCATTTCCGGTGCCGGTCTGGGGACGACTAGCGCGCTGTCGCCAGGGAGACGGAGCGGCGACGCGACGGCGCGCCGGCGGCGGCAAAATCAGTGGGCGGACGCCCCACCCGCGCCCGACAGGTGCGCGATTTCTACGTCCGCGGAGAGCGCAGGAGCTGCATATCATCAGTGTCATCTTTGTCGACTTAGATGTACTCAGAGAGCTGGCTTTCAACGGCTTTGCTGTCATCAGTCTACAAATGTACAAAATAATTACAAAAACTAAAACAAACAATAAAAAGAAGACAATAACAATTAAAACAAATAATGAAATTATTTATTATTGTCTATTATTATTAATTTATTATTATTATTATTATTATTATTATTATTATTATTATTATTATTATTATTATAGGATTTGTATTTATTTTGTACATTTCTAGACTGATGACGGCAAAGCCGTTGAAAGCCGAATCTGTTAATAGATCTGAGTTGTCCAAGATGACTTCCATTATTTCGTCCTTGAATAATGTCAATCATAACTCATCAGCATTCCCACAGTGCATGTCATTACACAAATTCTATGTATTTTGTGTGTTATTCTATGTTTTTTTGCATGTTCGACGGTCCTAAATTAAGCTGAATGGATCATCTAACATTTCCTGCTTATAAGTATGAATGTGAAGTTGATGTAGGACAAATGTCAATTTGTCAATGATAGTTGGAGATACTGCAGCCTTTAATTAAACGGTTAACGGTTAGTTCAGGAACCTCGTAATCACCAATTCATCAGGTTCGATTTCTACAGAGTACTGGGATATGAAAGATCCGCAGTGATGAGCTACACGCGTAAAAGAGTTCTTCACAAATACTTGTAACAAAATTGTCTCGTCTATAAAATTACATTCTAATAAAATTTAGAAGTTACCTGAGATAAGTCAGAAATGTTTGTAACCTCGACGCAATGAGTTTTGGTTCTAAAAAGGACGAGACAAAATTTCCAGAAATAAGGACGTTAGCAAATCAATAGCTTCTTTCACTTCTCTTAGTTGCAAATGGACGTTTTAATCAATTGCAGTTTCCTGAAGTTTGTAGTGGCAATGAAAACTGGTATTTAAGTTGTGTTTTCTAAAATTGTAAGCAGTGCACGGACGCTACTGAAAGAAAGTTTTATAATTTTCCATGTATAACATTTGCATCAGAAACTAGAGCGTATGTAGACGAATGCAGAAGACGGGGCGCACTGAAAGTACTGACTATTTCAATGTGGAGTAATGAAATGATGCAATGGCGCAGAGGGACATGCAAGTGATGCGTGGGACAGTGAAATGTAGGAAAGGAATCAGAAATTGTAAAAATGGATGGTGGAAATGTAAAATCGTACTGCAGACCTTATTACTACAACTTATCTTAAAGGTTTGTAAATGAAAAGCAAATATTAAGTATAGGAATAAATTGAAAAACAAAAATCACAAAAAATAGAGCAAGAAGTTAATGAAAGTATAAGGGGAAAGCCATAACACACAGTCAAGAAAACAAGACCAGTAACTGTTAGCACATATACTGCTCACCCATGTGCGATTTAAAAAGTTTGTTTATTATTTTGAAAACTTGATATGGAAATTCAACGAAAGAACCCATTTTTATTGTTCTAACTATCTATATGCGTAAGACAAGCTAATAAATGAAGACTGTTATACACAAACATACTCGTTTTCCGCTTACTGTGAGTCTCTTAAAGATAATCGCCAGCTTCTTGACGATGATCTATTTTCCACTCCAGATAATTCCTTTCACGTGCACCCAATCCGCTGAAATCTGAAAGAGGCTGTGAAAGAATAAAAGCTTCTCGGCTGATTAAGGGTAGCACCGCCCTACATTGATTGGAATGCCGGGATTTTACTTTACTTAGGGCACCATCCGATCATCCTGAACTTTCATCGCGGACTCGGAAGGGAAACCTCAACGGATCCATGGACCAGGAGTCTGCGCTGCGGAATCGCCCCCGCCTCATTCCATCACAAAGCACATCCACTCACGGACCTTCATTAGAGGACTTCCTTTCCTCACGCTTACTTGGAGAGTGATGGCGATTGCAGTCGGCGCTCCCACACGTGGTATCCGTTAAATGAATGTCAGTGTTACTAATTGCCGCCTTAAACCGATTGTCTTCTCTTTAGTGTCTCTTCTTTTTCAGTTCCTGACAGTGTCTTGTTCCACTTCTGTTACAGTACTGCCACCACACAACACACTCAACATGTTCACGAACACATTATCTCCATGAGTATCCACCAAAGAGCGGCCCCTATACTTTACTATTCCAACTCTGGATTCCTAATACAATTCTTTCTGAAACACTCCTTCCCGTTTTCTCGTCAGCTACTGCTATCTCAAAGGCCCCGCTCTATCCCCCTTCTCAATAATTTCCTACGCCTCTTCCTCAATGTCTAGACGTCTTCGCCTCCTCTTCGTGGGCACGTGCTTAATATTAGCCTTTTGATTCAGTGAAAATCGGAAGGAAAACCTCAATGCATCCATGGACCAGGAGGTGCGCTGCGCTGCGGAACTTGCCCATTGCCACAGCCTCGTTCCCTCACAAAGCACATCCACTCAGGCACCTTCATTAGAGGACTTCCTTTCCTCACGCTTACTTTGCGAGTGATGCCGATTGCAGTCGACTCTTACGCACGTGGCTTCGAACGAATGATCGCACTGAGAAGTTAATGTTACTATGGTACTAACTGACGCCCTATTCACCTGATGTTTAATGTCTCCATTTCATTATCCGACAATGACTTGTCCTACTTTTTTTCAGTTATGTCACCACACAACACCCACGAAATCAATATTCCTATAATAATCCCTCAATGAACAGCTTCTATACAAGTATATTACTATCCCAACGCTCCACTCGCAATACGTTTCCTAATACACCTCTTTCCAATGTTCCTTTTTATATATTGCTATTTCAAGCCTCTATCCTAACCACCCTTCTCTGTACTTTTCTACGCATCCTTTTCAATGTTCATTCGTCCTGCCGTCGCCTCCTCTTCATTTTCTCACGCTTAACATTCGTCAAAAACGGTTAACTTGGAAATCGCACATTCTATCAACAGCCCATAAGACACGAGCGAAAGTTTTAAAACGATACCCATCAATAGAAATTCCACCCTTAGTATAGAAACTGGGCTGCTCATCTATAAAATGATAATAGGATCCACAATGACATATGGTTGACCTCATATCACAATGACATATCACCCGCAATATGGCGTAACACAGCACCAACAAACCTATCCAATTTACAGAAAATTCAAAAAAAAATATCTAAGACAAACGTTGAAAGCCCCCTAGTTCATTTCTAACTCACAAATCCACCGAGAGCTTCAAATACCTCTCCTCTCAGAATTCATTTACAAACCTCTAAAAAATATTACTCTCTTTTACCAGCATTTCCCAACACTCCAATATTCAATCTCGATCAAAACGCTCATTATCCTTCACGAATTAGATCCAGATTCCCCAAAGACATCTTTCGCCCACCCTAATTCATAAAAATCATTTGCCACAATTTCCCACAAACACACCCCTCCACTTCTAAACAATAAATGTAAACTCATCTTATTCAAGTTATTCAAATATGAAATTTTAAAAATAGTGAAGGTTTATATCGAGACCTGCATTTGCCTGAGGATGGACAAGTAAATTCATTGTATATAACATTGTACCCGTCAAGATTCGTGAAACACGAAAGTCGAACGAGAAGAAAATAAATCAATAAATAAATAAAACATTCGACAGCGATAGACAGAAAAATCCATTAAACACTGATTGTCGAGGTAAATTCTCTTTCCCTGAACAACTGCCTTTATACGCTCATCCTTGGGTAGTCCTCCTTGTTTAATATTTTCCCTAGATCCCTTGCCTATTATTAATGTTACCTTCTTCTTCTTCTGCTTATTCTTATTATTAATATTAGTATGAACAAGATAATATTAATCTCAAATTCATGTATTCATACTTTTACATTTTTCAGATGCAATTATTGCTTTATTTATCTTAGCTTCTTTGAGTGCAACTTTGCATTTACTTGTGTAGAACTTTGTGCTTCTAACTTGTTTTTCTTCTCATTTCATTTAACTGCCGTGTTTTACTACTCACGCTACCACATCATGCCTCAAGACTTTTTAAATGCTCCTGTCATTTTACTCGTCACATATTAAACACAATTTCATAATTATGTTATTTCTAGAAAATAAAATAAGCAAGTATCTTAGAATCAAAAGCAAGTCTTCTTCAATTTATAATTTCTAATCAGTGAACTTAAATATTTGTTTTACCTATTACCTGTTGAACATTTTATTGCTCTACGCAGATACCAATTAAATACATGCTCCATTTCATGTTCACACTGGAAATACCCTTCTTTCTCCGCGTTTCCCCAACAGATATCTGCCCCGACCACGATGTTCCGGAGCTCACCTTCATCACTCGCGTCCGAACAACCTCGCCGTTTCACAACGCGAACATCTAGGTCGGCGTCTTCCGAAGACGTCAAGAGTTTCGTGTTTTGTTATTTTCCGCACGAGCGCTCTCGTCGGGGGCTTCTCTTTCGCGCCAGCGTCTTCTTTTCATTTTTAAATTAATAAGTTGCCGCGGCCTTCGCCGCCGCCGCCGCCGCCGCCGCTTCGGTCTCCGGGGGAACTTTTGTCGCGCGGTGCCGCCGCTCCTCCGCCCCTGCTGCCCGCCCCCCGCGCCGCCGATGAAGGCGGGGATGCGGGTGGTGCTCCCTGGGCTTCTCTGCTCGAAGGCGAATAATCATTGTTCCGGCGTCTGAGGAAGCGCTCGCATCTTTTTACCCGATCGCGCTCAGAAAAGAGGGAGTGTGTTTCTTTTATTTTCTTCTTGTGGACTTCTCTGTGATGTTATTTCGAAAAGGTTCACGGAATTTGAGAAGTGGTAGGCCGAGTGATTTCTTGATATTAGTTGTGCTGTGTGGTTTATGACGTTATTTCAAATCCATAAGGATGAAAATTATCATCTACTGATCAATAATCTTACTTGCCAATTTGATAAAATGTTACAAATCTATCGTCATGCAGTCCATTTTAATATCTGGGTGTTATAATGTACATTACATGACTCAATGACTAGATATGGGATATTTAGGCACTACAGACATAGACGATTTAAGTGCCTAAAGTAGGCTCGTTACTCATGTATTAGGCGCGAGAGAGCTAATGGAGTCTCAACGAATGGGGATATCTGATATAATTACTAAGGAACACGATCATCTAGTTTTTAAATAATAAACTATGAATACGAACAAAACATACGAGTACATGAAGGCACCCACAAAAAAGAGAAGAAAATAAAAGATAAATACAAAAAACAAAAATAAATCTGCAAACATTATTATTTTCCCATTATCCACGGTCGGATATGCGTAGATTTTGTTCTTCTGTATTTGATCATTATTTTATCATTCATCCATAAGAATGAACTGGCACTTCCGGAGGCACAATTTGCTCCCTCGGCCATAGCGATGCTGCCGCCCGTTGAAGGCAACCTGTGCTTCCGGTCGCCTGTGCCTCAGTGTGGGAACACGCTTATCGATAAGAATGGCCTCTGATAAGAATTCGTATCGACAAAGGTGACTAAGGCCTCAACTGCTGTCACTGCAGTGCCTATGATCAGGAGGTCCTGGGTTGCGAGTCCCGATGGGTGCAGGATTTTCGACACTAGCTACCTATATTGCTAGATCGGGAGAATAATTCTAGCGACATTTCCCACAATCGGGTATCTCCCACCGCCCCAGCTGGGACAAACTCTAAGCTCCCTACAAGTAGGATAGTATAGTGCACATGAGCGTAAGTGTTGTAAGGATGGGGATAAAACAAGGAAGAGGAAGGAAAGATCGCGTGCGTTCTATGACCTGTTAATTAGGATACTGCTACGGTATTCGCTTAGTGTTGGTCGGAGATACCACGGAAAACTACTGCTCAGAGCAGTCGGCCGCTGGAAGTCTCCTCTAGACAACTCCTGAACTCAATCTAGCTGATGGCTCACCTTTTGGAATGATGAACGGAGTATGCAAATAAAATGAATGGCACACTTTTTGTATTTTAGTTCAATTGCAAAGTTCGTTCTTGGAGCGTTTTAATTTCTCCACAGAATGTCCGCCAATGCAAGCTTTCTACTTGGTAATATTTCATAGAAATGATATGTATAGGTATTTATAAGATATATACTATTATGTCCAAGTAAGAATATCCGAGTAAGGAAAATAGCTTACCGCCTTCTTTTGTATTTCAACGAGCAACTGTGTACGATTAATTTTGATTTTTACTGTTGAATTTCATCTTTTTCATCCGTTAGCTTTATGATAATTTTCAAAGATTATTTTGTATGAATCACGACGATAATCAAAGCAAAAACCTTCAATAAAAACATCTGATGAAATACTGTTTTGTTTCCTCTGTGAACCGTCATATGTCAGGCGATATGGACATTTAACAAATTCATATTCATCAGATAGCGAATTTTACCCGATTTACACTATCAGACTCTGCGCTTGGATTACTAACGTATTCACGATGTCACATATGTAATAAAATGCTCCCACTAATTAATTAAATTTAATATTCCGGTTTCGAGGGCGCGATGGGGTACAAGGGATTCGATGACTAGGAGATCGGTCATAGTCTGGGACATAGCGAATGTACGAATATGTATTATATTTCAACAATATTGAAAGTTTAACATTTGTGGAATATATTTAACTATCTCGAGGCTACAATTTGGTTCAAAGGCCATTTCTTAAAATGTCATTTTAATTTTACTAACTGAAATCTACTGAATAAAGAACGCTTAACATTTATAGCAATTACTTCAATCTCTGTAGGTCTTTGTGTCGCAGTTTAAAAAAAAAGTAAAAATGGAAGGAGGTTTTAATGAAAATAATAAAAAATGAAAAGCTATCAGAGGTACGTCAATGCCATTCTGTTCTGGATCTATAGAATGTGAAACAATTGGTCCTAATGCAAAGTAATGATTTCTCTGTGACAATCCACAATGGCCTCGGATTGAATAACGCGGCCAATAGTGCCAGTGGAGGGGGCGGTACGTCGCTGACAGTATCGACAGCAAAAATGGAGCAAAGGTGATTGCATTACGGTTACTTGGAGATGATTCGGGGGATTTTGTCTTGTTTTTTGAGATTTAAACCATATAATTCTTCTAAAATTTTCCAGGATAGTTAAACCGTAATAAAGGTTTCATATTCGTTTGCATAAAGAATTGTCAGTTAATATCCTTTTTACTAGTTTAAAAAATATTTTTACGTCTTAAAGTGATTGAAAAAGAAAGTAAAAAAGTTTTATAATATTCGCGATTCTTTACCATTTTTGTACGTTAAATAATAAAAGACAATTCTAAGTTTTGACAATATTTTAATTTTTTATTTCGTCAATTTTTTGAGCCTGATTTGAATCTTTGTCAGGACTGTAAATGAAACAATAACACAAGTACAGGAGATCAATTGCTTCCTCCACAATAT
The DNA here is from genome assembly GCA_011170035.1 of Teleogryllus occipitalis. Taxonomy (NCBI): domain Eukaryota; kingdom Metazoa; phylum Arthropoda; class Insecta; order Orthoptera; family Gryllidae; genus Teleogryllus; species Teleogryllus occipitalis. The sequence goes on along the minus strand of BLKR01016740.1, from coordinate 2,311 downwards.
TGCGCTATGCCATATGAGAAATACTAGTATTAGTACTTTAAATTACAATAAAAACACATAACATATCTCGTTACTCATCAAACAAACCTTAACTAGTATTGTAAGGTGACTCATATTACTTTATTTTATTACTTAATTATTCTTATTACAATAGTTTATTCTGCACCACACATGTAGCCACGCATGTATTACATTATTAATATGCGTTATATATTATATTATTAAAAATGTCAAAAAACAAAACAAATGTTGCAAAAAATTTTTTTCTTAATCAGACTGAATGTTAAAAACATAATGCAAATACTTTTTGCAAATAGTATAATTGTCTGGAAAATTTTCACCGAACTTTCATGATATTTTTTTCTAATTCATTTAACATTACGAACAAAGTAACACACAAACGACACTGATAAAGCTTCATTATTTTATTTAAAAGTCATAGACGCACATTTTTATATCTTTCTCCAGAAAATTGACCGACCTTATCTATTTAAATGTGTTAAAGCCGAAATACTACACTTTAAATTATTACATAATATTTATAACACAAAATATGTTTTCCAAACACATATTTTCTATATCTAAAAGTTAAGAATACCTAAATAGCTGGGAAATTACTGGCAAGATAGATATTACAGTTTATTCTAACAAAAATTTTAACAGCATGTTATCACCCAAAAAACTATTTAACGCGATGATAATTACAAGAAAATTTAATGTATATTTCCTAAATAATTATATTGTATCCAGAAAATTAAGCACAGAATCAACCCAACATATGAATTATGTAGGACAAAGTGTGATTGATCTATTGAACCCGTTGTTATATTTTTAATCTTGAGTAATCTTTGAAACTCGCACAGCATTGCAGCTAGTTATTTTTCTTGACGAGACTCTAAAGACTGGTTCTTGGAAATAATATTAATTATCTTTTTTTTCATAAACGTATTCCATCTAATATATGGTATATTAAGTTTTTAATTTAATTGAAAGTTAGAAGAAGGGCTTCTGATAAACATATTTTGGTTGTTGAATGCATAATTTACAACATTAACTGCTACAAAAATGTCCCAACGTTGAATGGAGAAATTTGTAGTAATGAAACATTAATGTGATGATAATCTTCTTATCATAATGCTAACATGAAATGAAATGAATGCTGTTGCAAGCAGGCCTTATTTCTTAAAAATCCTACTTCAACACAAGTTTGTCATCAGTTATTCCACACGGAACTGCAACCGTTGTGCAGTAGGAGTTGGAAGGTGAGTGCCAAGCCAGCTGCAACACAAGTGGTAAATTGGTTTGATAAAAATGAATCACTGTTTGGTGAAAACAAAAAGGCATTAAATTCTGCGAGGTGTACTATTTTTCCGTCGGTACTTCCTAACGAACAGGGCAGGCTGGTTGGGGGCGTCGGCGATGTTTCAACCGAGTCAGCTTCTCGCTCACCCGCCTCCCCGCCGGCCTTCCCGCCTCCCACGCGACAACAAAACAAGTGCGACCCGCGCTTACTGAATTTCGTATGGCGCCGTCGCTACGTGAAATACGGCTGCCGGATAAAAACGAGGCGCCCCTTTTCCCCGGGCTTAACAGGCTGGATCGAACTGAACCGGAAATGCATCGCGAAGGAAATTTTGAAAATTCTAGAAATTTATCCAAAATAAAGTATTTTTTATATTAGAAATTAGACGTCTTTTTATTTACCATGTTATGTTTGGATATTTTCCGCATATATACCATGTTAATAATAATAATAATAATAATAATAATAATAATAATAATAATTATTATTATTATTATTATTATTATTATTATTATTATTATTATTATTATTATTATATGGGGCGTCCGGTTGTACTTGTTGCGATCTGTGAGAAATTTTAATTTTTGCCTGATAGGGTTTCTAGCCCATATGCAGATTATTTTGGTGATGGGTATGCCATCTCACTGCCTCCAAACTTGCAGGGCAATTTTTTCGGGTTGCTCACCCTAGGTGCATCGCCTTCACTACGGCTTTGAGTTGCATCTACCCAGGACATCTTCGCCATCTTTTTCACGCTAACGATGTTTTTGCATGATTCTTCTAGAGATTTCTTCTTGAGGTCCTCTTCTTGGCGTTTAGGTCCTCTTCTGGAGTACTTCTTCGTCTCAACCCTATCCTTTGACCTGTCCGGCAAGGGAGGCCCTACCAGTAGCTACGCTACCGCTGGCATAGCTCTCGTGGTCATGGGGGTACTCAAGTTCCGCCACCAACGACAAGGTCCTGTACTCCCTAGGCGGATGCCCTGAATAAAAATGGACGTAAGCTAAG
>BLKR01016739.1:0-21334 GCA_011170035.1 Teleogryllus occipitalis | reverse complement strand
GAGAGGAGCTGGGCGGAGAGGAGCTGGGCGGAGAGGAGCTGGGCGGAGAGGAGCTGGGCGGAGAGGAGCTGGGCGGAGAGGAGCTGGGCGGAGAGGAGCTGGGCGGAGTGGAGCTGGGCGGAGTAGAACGGAGCGGAATGGAGCAGGCCGGTGTGGAGCGGTCTGGAGTGGTGTGGGATGCAATGTAACTGGGTGGAGAGTAGCTGGGCGGAGTGTATCGGAGTGGTGTGGAACGGAGCGCAATGGAGCAGGGTGGAGTGGAGTGGTACGGAGTGGTGTGGAATAGAGTGGAACTGGGCGGAGAGGAGCTGGGCGGATTGGAACGGATCGGAGAGAAGCAGGGTGGAGTGGAGCGGTCCGGAGTGGAGTGTGGTGGAGAAGAACGGAATGGAGTAGATAAGGATTGACTAGAGTGGGGTGAAGTGGAGCGTGCCGGAATAGAGAGGGTGGAGGGGTGACGGGCGAGGCGGGGCAGAGCGGAGCAATTCGTGGCGTGGAGGAGTGTGGCCGACGAGAGCGGGGAGGGGAGAGGCGAGGGAGGAGCGGACAGAGGCGGGATGGCGCGGAGCAGAGAGGAGCAAGCCATTCAATCGCCTCAAAGCAATCGCCGCCTCAAAGGCCCGCACCGTCTGTAAACAGCGTGTTCTCCACTTGACCGAGTTCTGCTTTTGGCTGCACAAGGGCCGGCACCGCGCCCGCTGCCAGTCGCCGTCGCCGAAAGCTGCTGCTTATTGCTCTGGTGGTTGCCAGACCCTGCTGCCTTCCACCCACCGCCTGCTCTGTGAATCTCTACCCCTTTCGGTTTGAGATCCTTCTACTTAATGCCACCTTATTGTCACCGTTTTACCCATCGTTTCGTGCCTATTTCATATTTCCTGCTCTGTTTCGCGTCAGGAGGAAAGTTCCTGAATGCACTTGCCTTGGAAGGATTCCTGGAGTATTGGTTAGCCAACCCACAATGCTACGTCGCCCAACCAACCTGGATTTGGCCAATCTGATTTCGGCCTCAGAAGTGTCGACATATATTCGTTGCGCTCTTTCCCAACCATTCACCTCACTGTATTAAACTAATTAATTTTCTTATGTCTCTAGAGCGTTTGCTAAATACACCTTGATTTTCACTGTTACTTCATACAATATTTGGGTATGCTGTCTATGTACGAGAACCGCAGCAAACTAGTGTGTTTTTTATACTTTTTTATTGTATGAATTTATTGTCTGTTATTTTCCCATTCGTCTCCTACCACTTACCTGCTATTACAATACCTGTGTATCTGCTCCAACTTCTGCTGGATCTGGTCGTTATAGGACGAAGACTAAGCGACAGGAGGAGAAGGAAATGAAGAGTCTAAGAATAATCCGACAAATTTAAGTGAATAGAGGAGGGAAGATCGAATCTGGCAATAGGTTTAAAGAGGCGAGACGGAGTACAGGCGAAGGCCATGAAAACGACTGATGTAGATTCATGGAGAAGCAAGGGTAATACAGAGGGAAAAATTAAACAAAAATTGAAAATTAATGGCCAACTTTATCTGTAAAAAATGCTGAACAAACTTGAAAATGATCAATTGAATGAAAATTATGAAATATTCTGCCAAGTGGAGTAAGCACCAGCCGCTCCCTGCCAACAATAAACGGAATAATCGACAAAACCATGTCGTAATAGTGAATTCTCCACAAAGACTTCCACGTGAATTGACCAGTAATTGAAACATTGTGCACAGAAGGAGTTGATCTGTCTGATCAGCACACCACGCGAATTGCGTCGTAATTTTTAATATTATTATTATTATTATTATTATTATTATTATTATTATTATTATTATTATTATTATTATTATTATTAGGTAAATCGTTGAGACCATGCCTGGTTTGATGGCTTGTTGCTAGGTACTGATAATGAAATTGTTTAAATGCTACAAACTTGAATAATGATGAAGGAATTGTGAAACAAGAGGCAGAGGAAACGGGTGGACCCTGAGTAAACCCGGCATGACCTCCATGGATTGTCAAAGACCAAATGGATCGTCCAGGACTAGCACCCAGGTAGAGCCCGGATGAAATAGTTGTGCACTGGACGACAGTTAAAATGCGTTGGCTGCATTTTAACGAAAGCCGAGTGCACAGATATCTCGAGTGAAGTCAACCGCCAGGTAGAAGGCATGTGTCAATGTCATGAACCGGAGCTAAGTGATAGGTAGTCCAGGCGAGTGGTGCTAAAAAGTACCCAATGTAGAAAAAAGAAGCGGAAGATTATTTTCTCACCGGTTAAATATGATTCTTCGGCTGATGCAGACAAATTGTATCTTTGCCACTCACACAGAAGGGTCACTCGAGAGAAAAAGTTTGCAAAAACCGTTAAAATGTACAAATTTTCGTTTATACCTCGAAAACTATTCGTTGTTTCGGAAAGACAATTTTTAATTTGTCTATAATATTGTCTATTAACCTTTTTAATAGACAAATCGACGTCACAATGACGGAATATTTCTAGACACACTCGTAGATAACATTCTTATATATATATATATATATATATATATATATATATATATATATATATATATATATATATATATTATATATATATATATATATAATAAACCGCCACATTTGAACTCACGCGTCAAGCAATACGCAATATTCTAAATATATAGTGACGAGGAAGGGCTTTTCTCAGGTCTTGGCCAATGCGTCACCTTTTTTAGAGCACTCAAGAGCCAGAAACCTTTGTCGAAAATGAAGGAGAAATATAAATTTTGTAGCAAATTGTATCTATGTTTATTTTCCTTTCCGATGTGAAGCATATTTTTAGTGAAAAACGCGGAAAAACGAGTAAAGTTTTACCTTTTTTGCGATTTTCTCCGCAATACCGACCTCTTTGGAAGTGGCAAACGTAAAATTGGAATGCAGCAACGCAAATAACGTTGTGAGAAAACCTTTGGTATTTTTCTTCCTGGTACGGCAACCATTTGAGTGGGTGTGGGCGGCGCTGCGGCCGCGTGTGTGTGGCCGGGCGGTGGGCGGGCGGCAGCTGGTGGCGAGGCGTGCTCGGCCGAGCGGGAGGAGCCCCTTTACTCACGGCCGGTAGGCGCCTCACGTCTTAAGCAGCTGCAGAAGCTCCTCATTACGGGGCTCTACAAATCAATTCAATGCGCGGGCCTTCCCCTCCCTCTGCTCCTCTCGCCCCCGCCCACCCCGCGCGCACGCAGCCCGGCGCTCGGCGTAACGCGAAAATGATGGCAGCGGGCGCTGGCGGACGCCGAGGAGGTTGCACGTACACGGGAACGTGGCGGAGTTAGAGGCGGAAGACGTTGGAGATTGTGGTGGAATGGTGAAGGAGGCGGTGACGGAAGAGTGAAGGAGGGGGTAAAGGTGGAAGCGGAAGCCGACGAAGAGGCGGAGTTGGAGGCGGAGTTGGAGGCGGAGTTGGAGACGGAGTTGGAGGCGGAGTTGGGGACGGAGTTGGAGGTGGAGTTGGAGGTGGAGTTGGAGGCGGAGTTGGAGGCGGAGTTGGAGGCGGAGTTGGAGGCGGAGTTGGAGGCGGAGTTGGAGGCGGAGTTGGAGGCGGAGTTGGAGGCGGAGTTAGAGGCGGAGTTAGAGGCGGAGTTGGAGGCGGAGTTGGAGGCGGAGTTGGAGGCGGAGTTGGAGGCGGAGTTGGAGGCGGAGTTGGAGGTGGAGTTGGAGGCGGAGTTGGAGGTGGAGTTGGAGGCGGAGTTGGAGGCGGAGTTGGAGTTGGAAGTAGAGGTGATTGTGGAGATAGAGGTGAATGAGCAGGTAGAGGTGAATGTGAAGGTGGAGGCTGAGGAGGAGGCAGGGTGAAGATTTAGACGGAGACGGAGGTGGAGCTGGAGGATTAGTATTGGTGATGGCGGGGTAGGCGAACCGAGAGAGGAGATGCAGAGAAGCGCTTAAAGGGCGGATGTTAGGCCGTGGGGATGGTGGCAAAGGCGCATGCAGGAGGCCGAAAGCGGGGGCGGAGTCAGCGGCGGCGCCTCGTTAGAAGCTACTGTTGAGGGGCAGAGCCGTCGGTGTGCAGAGGAAAAGAGCTTCAATGCATTCCTTAACGGAGCAGGCGGAGTGGGCGGGAATGTAGGTATTTCAGAGAGCCAATGTACGGTAGTGGGCAATGACTATTATGTTTGCATTATTAGAATTGTTCTTCTATGTTATTTCTCATGTGTTGCTATACATACAATACAATGGAATACAAAAGAAGAAATATAGTTATACCTCTCTGTTCCCATTGTCAAGAAGACCTTATTTTAAAATATAAAGACCTTTTTTGTTGTGTATGTTATTTATTGCTGTTAACTTTAAACGAACAATTCAACAAGTGTTATTAAGATAACTTACATCTGCATCGTTTTTAGTGCTTTGGTGCATGACAGTTTCTGCAGTTTCTTTCAGCAATCATTTCTGTGATTTCGCCACTGGAGATGATTGGCACACGGTAGACGGGTCCGTACAATTAATTGAAAGGGTACATGTGGACTTGTCCGTACTTCGTCATTTCGTCCAGGTACTCCATATTTCTTTGTGCATCTGGACCATTTACATCTCGCTCAACCATTTTCCTAATCCTCTCCGCCTTACCTTTTCAACCATTTACAACCCTTTTCTACTCGTTTCAAGATATTTCCCTCGTATTAAATGGTTGGCCAGGCACCGTGGTTGAAATTTTGTTTGAGCCGTGTGGTCTGGTGCGTGATCAATTTATACATGAATTGCTGGCTTGTGGTTTGGCGAAAGTTTCTCCACAATTCAAAGGAATTTGGCAGATCTGCGCCACATCACTCGTAACAAAATGATACGGGTGGTACATCTGAAGCCCATGCACTAGAAATAGCGAATTACATTATTATAAGTGACATATTGGCCGCTCCACCAACTTATTCTTTTAAAGTAGGCAATATAAATATATTAATCCATCGTCATATTTTGAACGCCAGAGTACTCTTAGTTCTCTCGTCAGTTCCACAAGTGTGGCCCAATCCTATCTTCTCCAAACGAGTCTCCGGTCCCTGTAGCTCTGTCAAGAGGTTTATTTTATTTTTTAAATTTTATTTAGTCAAAATCTGTATGTGAGGTATGGGGGGAGAAAATCATCTGCACACGCTTTCTTGAGTTTCAAAATCCCTTCCCGACTATTTAACTATTAATAGTTGAAAGATGAAAAAATAGTAATCATAATAATAATGATAATAATAATAATAATAATAATAATAATAATAATAATAATAATAATAATAATAATAAATTTAAAAAAGCAAGAGATTAACATTTCGAAAACTAAATATTTTCGTTGCAGAATTATAGAAAACTTATTTGTAACGGTAAACGAACGGATTTGATTTTTCTCTATTGCTAACATATAGAAACACACACTAAGCTCTACTCCCACTACAAGCAAAAGCTCAACAAAACGTGCGAATAGTACATTTACGTCCAGAAGCAAATCAAGGGGCCATCTCAGCATTTGCTCAATGGATCAGGTAAACTGGACAAAACCCCGATCGAGATGGGGGTCATTGACCCGGAAGCTGATGTTCACCACAAGTTCACCACAGGTTCACCACAGACGTTCACTCTCCTTTCCAACAGATCGTATTTCACAATGGTAGTATATAGGTGCTCTAATAAACGGGTTTTTGAACTGACGTAAATATTCATATCTTTGCGAGATTCTGTTATCCCTTTTAAGCGAAGCAATTCCCACCCTATACATGTTCTCCCACTCTATTAATGTAAAAAGGTGCTTGAGTTGAATGGCATAAGTTAACTCGTGAGTGATAAAATATGCATAGAACCTACGTATGGTGTAGAGAATGTGATTGAAGGATCGATTCATTATAATTGTCATATTTCCCTACATTTGTCCAATCGATGTTTTTTAACCTAAACTCTTTTATACAGAGAGTTTACCATATCTTCCGTCTCCCTCCTTCGATTAAAAATATAAAACATTCTTTACCCTCTTACCATTTTCACCTTCTTTATTTAATTTATTACCACTCTCATTTTGCAATTTGCTCAGTTTTTGTGTAACTGTACATTTACATTCTTGACAAACATACATTACCCGACTTAATTCTAATAAAACATTTCAGAAAAAATCTAATTTGGAACTAATTTAAATCAAGTACAACAAACGTTTTCAGGAACCCAAGAAAGGTAAATTTATTTTCGATTCTGATTTGACCCACACCCTCATACACTATTTTACAGATCATCAGTTTTTAGCGTACCCACTCGTTTATCAGATCCATTATCTAAGACCTTTAGCTTCTCTCTGAACTACTAATATTCTCGTTCTTGTCGGTAACTCACATTGCCCCTATTCGAGATTTTTACTGATGTTTCCTCACTTGCGACCGCTTATAAGACCTATGGCATAGCGGGTTAACATCCTGCATCGCATCTCTGTTCACCATGCTAGAAACAAATCCTTGTCTATCCATAAAGAATTTTAGAGGAGGAGGGAGACAATCCCGCGGAGTTGTCTCGTTTCCCCTATCACTCGTTCATCCTCTTTTTTCATTCTGAAAAACACTATTCACCCTCCATCTTCATTATCATTGTAATCATCGCAGCGTATCGTTAACATCGCTCTAGAAACTGGACGACGGTCACCTTGAAATTCTTGCTACAGATCTGAGGTTATTGCATTTCGCAACGTACGATAACCATAATAAATCAAATGACTCGGGCTATGTGTCTTTGATGATAGAGGCAAGAGCGTCCAAAGTACTTCCCTTAAAGGTTTCCAGTTGAAATTCCTCCTCGGTCACGGATTGTCATGTTTTTTTCTTTTTTAAATTTCCTTATCACCATGATTTGTATATGACGTATGGTGGAGAAAATTAATCTTCTTACGTTTTCTTGAACATTTGATTGTCTACCTCTCTCTGTTATATACATAATTATATTATGAATAAAGTAGATATGGAGAAAGAGAAATAAGAGTGTTTGGCAACAATTGGGTACCAGAATTGTTTCTGCGCGTCTTTTCTGTGTATGTTTGATGTGTGCCGCTAAAACTATCATAGTTTGAACATGGCGCAAAGACTCTCCCAGTATACTCGCGGACCTGAGAATCGGTATGGAGTATCGCATGATCATTGCGTCCAAACGTGAATCATGTAAAAGCCTTCCACCCTCGTACCTTCACAGAATCCAAAACCCAACCTTTCTTAAATCCCTCTCCTCCTTCCCAACCGCGCCTAGCGTGCCTCAGCTCTCCGCTTAAGTAACAGACGTTCAGAATGGGTCTTGGCAGCAATGGTCATAATTAAATTAATTAGCGCGCTATTAGTGGAGAATACGTCCTCGAGAAAATGCAAAGCTGGAAGCGCGCTGGTGATCCAGGCGGTCGGGGACACCCCCTTCCTCGCCCCTCCTCCCCCTCCCACCTTCCTAGCGAGATGCTGGGGAAGTTTGTAGTTCCGCGGGCCATAAATTACGCCCCGTAACACGCGACCGTTTTGTGCAGCGACGCAAAAAACAGGCACGCACTTTTACTGCGAATCCATTTAGAGCGATAATTGATTGCGCACTCTTCGAAGGCCTGCCACTTTTACTGCTCCGAGTGTTGGGAATGAAACGCATTGAGATGCTTTTTTATCTGCTCGCCCCAACGCCTCCCTCACACACAGTGTAAAATCGGCGGTTTATTACCCGAGCTGTATCGCGGGGGTAACCTTGCGTCCTCGGCGAGTGATAAGTGCCACGCCTTTAAAGGAGTGTATTCATTGAACGTGTTGATGGAGGTGACAGCCGGCTGCATTGGGATTTGGGGATAATAGGCCACCTATATACGTTTTGGTGGCTTGCCCAGTTTCACACTCGGCTTGTATTTGGTGTTTCGCAAACATTCTGGAAGTTCTAAAATTACTGCTCAAATTTGTGTACAAGTAGAGAATGCGACGGTCATGAATGGGTTTGTTTGTTGTTTGGGAAGTCAAGTATTTCCGAAGCAATATTAAACAAGTAGGATTTTTTCAGGACTCTCATTCCTTTGTTCCTACTCTCTTCTACTTTGCGCAACCATGGTGAGATTTATGTAAATTATTTATTACCAACATCTTCGGAAATGTTAGTGAAGAATTGAACAAATAAATGTATTAACAAGATGGCTTAATTAAAAACCATGCATTGTGGCTGTGATGTTGTTTATTTATAGATATTACGAAACCTTTTATGACAAATTTTAGAATATAAAAATATTAAGTTTTACTAATTTGATTTTGAACTCTATTAATAAAATATTGGAAATGTTTATAGGATACTTTCTGTGATGATACTTCTATTCTTCTGCAATTATAATAGTTTTTAGTCGCTTAGAAACCATTTATGTTCTTTTACGTTGCGAATATTATCTTCAGTAGTTTGTTAAAATGTTCAGTAGTATCAAATGCAAATAACCTGGAATGGAACTCTTAATATTGCAGCATTTTCCTGCTGCAAAGACAGGATTAAAATATATTTTTGTTTATCAGATGCGGTTCCATAATTACATGAAAAGTGCATTAAACAGAAGAACCTACTCTTTCACCTTGTAATATATTTCTTCCTCTTTTTCACTTTTTGGGCATTTGAAAATACGTTGTAGTACTTCACGTTAATATTTATAACGGGTTCTGAAAAAAATATTTTAAAGTTTTCCTCCATCTTTAATCACGAAAGTGCAGTGTTGTAGAGCGACATTCTTGCAATTGACATCCAACAAATGTATTCATCAAGAAATCTAACACAAGTCAAAAATATTTTACCTGCTTTCGAAAGCCAGTAATGAGGATAATTGGAATTTAAGATAAAACCGTATTTAATTAGGCATTTCCATTCAGCACCATGCATCATAATTGTAGAAATTGATCATCATATGTAACTCTATAAATTGAATTTTGTATGTTTTATTTTTTTCAATTTTAATAAAACTTTAAAATCAAATGTTTATAGAATAATATAAAATATTATTAGGGAGAATTTTGACAGCCATCATTGGACGTGTTCTACAGAGCAGAAACCTGGCTATCTGTAATCTCTCCTTATTTGCTCTCCCAGTGTGCGTACAGTTTAGTAAGTGGAACCATTCTGGGTCGTAGAACAAAAACTGGGAGTACTAAAATTGCAGTTACGGCTGTGAGGAGTTCGAAAGTAGATTTCGGCCTGTGAAATCGGGAACGAGGATATTTGTTTCCTCCGTTATAGGACAAGTTTTCTTTTTATGGCAGTTAAGCCACAAGGTGCCATTCAAAAGTGGAAACAGAGGCCAAAAGTTCACCTATCTTTTTGAAATATTCGGAAAAAGGCGAGATACTTTCCAACAAATGCGTATGTGAAAGAAGAGTCACTCTCCCAGCTACTTTGGCTTTTTCTCACTCTAAGAGCCAAATTATTTTTCATCCTCTGGCAGTAAATAATTCAGACTAACCCACATGAAAGTGAATGAATGTTAATACTTTCTGGTGTATACTGAAAAATGTGGTTTAAAGTACTAGAATTGAATTTGAGTGAAACGTTATACTCTATAGTATAACGTATAACCTGAAACATTAGGAAAATTAAACAAGCAGTACAAAAGGGACCGTATGTACTAATAAATAGATCCCAATACTCGATATAATATCGGGAAGAATCATATTTTCGACGCTTTATAGGACACTTATGTAATAAATACAAAGGATGTACATGTACCTATATGTGATAAATGAAAAAGGAGTACGGCGCATCTGAGGTTCAGTTTCTTTCACGGTATCTTATGGCGTCAATGATGTCATTGTGGCACTCTTATTTTTCGCTGTTTGATTATTTTCGTGTTTCCGGGCCCGTCAACTGCGTTGGTCATTAGTCCCGTTAGTGTAGTGCATGTTTTTTCTCGGGAGATGGCGGTGATCTTCCTCCGCTGGGTGGCGAGATCCGGCGCCGAACTACCGTCGACTAGTGGGGTTTCCCCCTAACCAGGACTCTCCCACCAGCGGGGCACCGCCCCTGCCGGGACAAGCTCTCAGCTCCCAACCGGTCTTCCGGAATATGTGGAAGTGTAGTGCATGTTAGTGTGTGTGTGTGTGTGTGTGTGTGTGTATGTGTAAGGGGAGAGGATAGGACGAGGAAGAGGGAGGACAGATCGCGCGCGGTTCGTGGCCCGTTTGTTAGGGTACTCCTCCGGCATTCGCCTGATGTTGATCGGAGAAACCACGGAAAACTACCGATCAGAGCAGCCACTAGAATTGAATCGTTTATTTCAGAAACTCGTCAAACGCCAAATTTGTCATGTCGAGAAAATTGAGAAAAAGTGTCACAGTTTTTCCACTTTCAAATTTTTTAAAAATATTAAACCAGTTAATAAATGAATATTTTTCAGGTAAATATGGAATAAGCGATGTGTCTATCGTCATGGAACAATTATCCACCGCTAAAGCGCATTTTAAATTTTGGCGTTTGACCGGTTTCTAAAATAAACGATTCAATTTTCCTTGAGACAGCGACTGCCGCCGTCAGGAGTCGAAACTAGGACCTCCCGGTCAGAGGCGCTGCAGTGACATCAGTTGATTCACTGAGCTACCGTTCCCGGTACGAATACTATACTATACTATACCGGTTACTTACTACTATACTATACTTATACGTTATATATATATATATATATATATAGAGAGAGAGAGAGAGAGAGAGAGAGAGAGAGAGAGAGAGAGAGAGAGAACAGGTAACACAAAATAAAAACCGGAACCCAAAACCGTAGGATCCAGGATAATCACATGACAAATTGTTCTGTGGGTGAACCAAAAACCGAATCTTTCCTTTCGAACAAAATAATCAAATTTTTCAGATATAAAAGTAAAAATCCATTATAGTTTGCATTTGTATCATAAAATAAAAAATAATTCTGTTTACGAAACGTGATAAAAATTACTTAAAACAGTGCGCAATCTCAGTACAGGTCGGAAGGCACAGTTCTTAGTTGAAAACGCCCCTAAGGCTCTATATTATGTACTACAGAAGCTCGGACTGCTCGTGGGGTTCTATTGCTGGCGAAATTCCCAAAGGACCGTCCACAAATTACATGAGGCGATTTGGGTGATTCTTTGACCCTCCTCCCCCTTGGTGAGGTGTCCTGAGATTTGGCTGGACCCCCTCCCCCTTCTAATCTCATACGAGGTTTTTCAAAATTGATTGCATAGAGTTATTTAAAAAAAGTGAATTTGCTTAATTATATTTACTTCAGACTAGATATGACTAGTATTTAGAAAATAGAGTGACTGAATTACAATTAATAATATTGCACTTCAAAATACGCTCGGTAGTTTTTCTTTAAAATTTCTGTAAAAACAGGTAACGAGATGTATTTAATTAATAATAAAAAGTTTGGCCATTTTTCTTAGATTCTTTTTCTCAGTATACTATGCTACTTATATCATTCACTTAACCCCGATAAAAAATACTGTGAAAGATTTAGTCATATTTCTGCAATAGAAACGTGTTTTACTTAAATAGTCTCAGTTTTCTCGCAATTTAGCATTGTTTTTAGCGAAAAAATTACATGATATTTGCCGAGACCCCCCCTCTCCCCCACGTAAGATTACGTGAGATTAGTTTGACCCTCCCCCTACAGAGCTCACGTTATTTATGGATGGCCCCTAATTTGTTTGTGGTGATACACCATGTTACCTAAATCAGAGCTGAATTTAAGAATCCATTTGGTGTTACGCAAGAACGTCCATTTCCACTTTTTTTCCTTTCTTACTTTCCCTCTTCTCCACGCAGGTACTGCGCCCGCTCCCGCTCCGCTGTTTCGGTTCTTGTGCCGCCCCCATCACAAAGGACCGCCGTATTTTGAGGAGCTCCGTAATTTAATTCTCGCGAGACGCTTCGGCATGTCACATTTGTACCTAGCAATCTACATAAACACTTCTTACAATTGGGGCCCTCACATTATCTTGTCATCGAGCAAATGCCGACGGTGCCGACGGAGGCGGGCCTGCTCTGCAGGGGGCTCGTACCCCACCCCCTCGGCCTGGCGCGGTAGCTCGTTTTCACAGCGTGAGCGTGTAAGTAGCATCTACTATTTCTTTGCTTCAGCGACTCCCCTCTTGTAATCTCCCTTTTCTTGCCCTGCCGTAATTCATAATGCTTCTTATGTCCCGCGTACAAAATTGTTTTCGTATTTTGTTGGAAAATATTCACTGTTGTTCGACTATTTGACATTACAATCGAAATGAATTACTATCATGCATATCCAATTTCAATTTATTGTACAATTGCGATTGCACAACGGAAACACTGTCATTCTTTTTCTAGCCTTTGCCAGGATGTCGTAGAGTTTGAAACTTGACGATGGCGGAGTTTCTACATTTGCGACAAAGTGAAGACGCATTCAGTCACTGTCTGGAATACTCAAGCTGCCAGCTCCTGTAGACAGTGTGTTTCTGTGTTTTCGATTCCATCAGTACGAATCAAGTGCCGGAGAGAAACTTAATAAATGGGCCACGTACGACCTTTGCGGCCCTCATCCTTATTACTTCCTCCCCCTTATCTACACATGTATACACACTACTCTATGACACATATTGAGAGCTTAAATATTGTCCCGGTTGGGGAATACGCAAACCAATAGTTAGGTTGGCGCCGAATATCATGACCCACCGGGAGAGAAACACCGGTATTTTCTAGATCTAACATCCAGTATACTTACGGAACGAATGTCCATTAAAGTTGACACCCACGAATTAAACAATCAATCAACCCTTCGTGCTGAAGATTTGGTTTTCCTTCTTTCTAAGTCTCTACAGCTCATTTGGACCATTTACCTGACATGTCCGAAATCGCACTACGTTGGTTAGCTACGCACCCAGAAAAACTATATACTCACTAATAATCTATAGTTGTTTCTAATTCACCCGATTGGGGCGTACATGACATCCAATGATTCTGAGCACTAATGATATGAAAATTACTCTAGTGTGCATTGTTCCGGTGGCAGGGCCCACTGCCTGCCTAGGAAGCGCAGGGTGTCCGGAGCGGGTCGACGCGTACCAAAAGCCGAATGACGTCGCGGAGGGCCACGCTCGCGTGAAGGGGCGAACAGTTGCGCTGGTCACCTGAATCAACTGCTGGTGCACATCAGACCTCTGCATTCTGTGAAAAAGTAATCGTTGGCGACCGACCGACTGACTTTCTGCCGCCTAGCAGAGGTCGCTGGAGAGCTTTCTGCAACCGATCGCTCCCCCGGTCGAGCACTGGCAGCCGATCGGGCGCGGTGACCGATCACGCTTGCCGTTCTCTGCGCGCGTTGCCCCCACCGCCGTCCCTCACCTGGGGGCAACCTGCCCCTGTTGGAGCGAACGCGTCTGCGGATTCAATTACAAATTATGCCAATTATACCGTTGGGTTTGATCAATTCATTTATTTATTCGTGATGCCGGGCGCGTCAACCGCTAAGGTCATTAGTCCCGTAAGTGTAGTGCATATTTTTTCCGGTAGGTGGCGGTAATATTCTTCCGCTGGATGGTGAGATCATGCGTCGACCTATTGTCGGCTAGCAGAATTTTCACTAACAAGGTATCTCCCACCAACGGGGCACCGTCCCAGCCGCGACAGGGGTTTGGGTGCTGCCTTGGCATTTGCCTGGTGTTGATCGGAGAAACTATCGATCAGAGCAGTCGGATGCTAGAATTCTCCTTTAGACAGCGACTGAATGCAACCTAGCGCTGAAGCTAGTGCCGACAATCCTGCCACCGTCGGAAGTTGAACCTAGAACCCTCCGATCAAAGGCACTGCAGTGACATCAGTGGATGCCCTGAGACACCTCTCCCGGTGCATAACGTTGGGAGTGGGCTTCTTTGCAGTGTGTATTAAATAGAATGCACTAAAAATAAATTACATTTCCCGCTCGACTATGGCTATCATTCACTGGCTTCTCAAGGATGAGCACACATATTACTGAATGAGTTTGAAATACGATTTTCTCCCTCATTAATTTAGTTCATTCATTCGTAGATAATTTTAAAAGTAAATACGTCAAACGTCTTCAAACACTTATTTTCTTACGTATACGGCTGTATGCAATTGATATGAGCTTTTATATTACATTCCGATTCATAAGTGCATTAAAATAAATTTTTTTAATGGGAAATCTTGTAATGGAAGTATTTTTTATGTTTATTCAGGAGGCTCTACTAAGTTTATGCGCTTTCCATATCTTCCTTTCCATTTTAATTTCCTAATTTCTTCGGTTGCTGATTGGTTGCAACGATATTTTCGCACTGCTAATATTATTTCACGGTTAGTTCATGTGAGCGACGAACGTCATACTGCAAAGTACTAAGCGAAATATTTCGGGATTTTCAGAAATATTTTCCATCAAAGCGCTACGAGCGAGTGGCCTCGCACAGCGCCGGACGCTAGCGCCCAACGACAACCGCCATCTGGCCGCCGCTCGCCCCGTTCCACAGCGGGAAGTTACAGTTGGCAGTTGGCGGAGTACACTACCGACCACAGAGACGCCACCGACGGGCTCCAACGATCAGGTGAGCGAGTGCGTGCGTGTGTCTGTGTGTACGGAGAAAATGTGTGAATGTAACTTTCAGCAGTAAGCGAACGTTGTAGTGGCAAACTATAAAAACCTCAGTGATAGCCTGAAAGTGTATATTATAATTGCAAGTGCGTGTAAGTAATGTAAATAAGTGGCGTCTAATGTAAGTTTAGTTTGTAAGTATGTAAGTGTTAGTGTGTAAGTTTAGATCATAAGTGCAAGTGCTAATAAACAGTAAGTAGTGTCAAGTGTAAAAAGTAGTTTGTAAGATTAGTATAAGATGAGGATTGATACCTAGGTTAGTGCCCCCACTCACGAATCTGTTCACCCAAAATAATAGAAATGCCGTTCCGCGGTCAGACATTCACAAGCGGCACGCTCGGCTAGCCCCTTCCTGGCCTTTCTGGCCTTTCTGCGCGAGCTCTCGCGAGCGACGGTCGGCTGTTTAGCGCAAAGTCAGAGTCGTAATGGACACGACGGAACCAGAAGACTATGTGACAGGCTAAGTATTGCTTTTCGGTTACTTTTGCTGAGTATCTTGGCTGTTGTATCTAGTTATCATATTTGGTTACTTGATTTTCAGTCTTGTATTTTGGATATAATCCAATATATTATAAAACCTTGTCAAGTTATATGATATATTATTATTATTATTATTATTATTATTATTATTATTATTATATAGCCTCTGTGATGGCTCATGGGCAACGTACTAGCTTCCCGTGCTGTGGTCCCGGTCGTGGCTAGAATAGAGTTGCAGCTTTCCTTTAAAATCGCCCCACTTTCTGTAGCTGTGTCGAAGAAATGGTCGAGCAGGCGGATCTTGCTAGTTACGGTGAAGAGAATACATTATTATTATTATTATTATTATTATTATTATTATTATTATTATTATTATTATTATTATTATTATTATTATTATTATTATGTTTACCCACCGCGAGACACATCTTGTCCTTCAGTCTTCAATTTTTCATATCGCTGCTTCTGGATCCCCAACGTTTATCAAGAATTTTCTTGATTTTTTCTTTTTTACATAGCTCCACGTTCGTCTTTACAGTACCATAACCGTATAATTTTATATTTTATTAACTTTCCATTTACAAGGGGTAGATTATGGGCTCCTTTCTGTATAAAATATACCGTTAGTTTTAGATTGTTCTAAGATGGATAAAATTATAATAAAGATATGAGTTTTGGGTTAGTTATATTTTTCAAAATGGTTAAGGAATGAATGAAACTGTAAGCGGTTGCGTATACTAGGGAAAAGTAAGATACGAAAACCATAAAAGTTTACCCTGATATTGAGAAAGATTAAAATGAAATACCACGAAGATACTGAAATCACTAAGATATTGAAATAAAGGAATGCTAATTTTGTGCTTTGAGATGCTGTTGTTGACTTGGTTACTGACAAACAGTGGGCATTTACTCCATTTCGCCTCTTTGATCAAAGCGGAAGGGACACATTGGTAAGATGGGCCCATCACCTGGCGTTTTGGTTGGGTGTGAGAACAGGATAAGGAAGGTTGTGTTGTGAGCAGTTTGGGACCCATTGTAAAGGGTGCTCCTCGGCATTTGTCTGGAAATGGACATGGAAGGATCCGAAATCACCTTTTAGGTTAGCCAAACTACCAACACGATACCGACAGAGAGCACATCTGAATCAGTTTTTTTCCCAGTATATTCTGAATCAAATTTTGCTGTCTCCGTCCAGGATCATATCCGGGATCGGTCACCCTGATTGTTATATCTTTGACCCCGGTGAATAAGCTGATCAGTCAAAAAAACTATTTTACAGCGGAGCAAAAAACTGCTTTAAACTAATGCTATAAATAAGGAATAAATGATATTCAAACAAAACCTGCACAAAATAGATTTGTTTGAATATAACCTTCGTTTGAATATCATTAATCCTTGATTTCATTCATTTACACGTTGTTTTTTGCTCTCTTGTAAAATTCAGTGTTTATGACTCATCTGCTTATTCACCGGGATCAAAGATATTGTCGTAACGATCTCTGCTACTGGGGACGTCTCGTTGTCTCGTTATCATACGTCCTCTTGAGTGTATTTTGTAACGAGATTTTTTTTCAAATTCATGGGAGCCGATTTTTAGAGAAAAATTGTTCTACAAGTTCAATAAAAATATTCTACTAAGATTTGGGCGAATATAACGAAAGAACAATTATTCATAGCAGATGTTACAGCTTCCAAGAGAACCACACTTGCTGACTTTCTCTTCTGAGACATTTTCTTCAAATTAATGATAATATCAAAGGATATTTTTTTTGTCAAACGAAAGTGAAAAGCGACTTTTTCAATGTATGGGGATTTCGGATCATATGCAAATCTATATCAATGTATAGTGTTTTATGGCCACCTGTAGTATATGAGTATACACTCATATACTGATAAAAAGTTCATTAATAAATGTTTGCCTATTTGTAATGAGGAGCAGAGAAGTAGCTTAGGCAATAGGTGGTTGGTGGTGCAATCTGGAGGTGGTCTCGATTGATAAAGTGCGGAATTGGGCTACTTCTCATTTTAAAATAATTACCTAATTAATTACTCGATTAATTAATTTCCCAATTTTAATGCCAATTAAACTTAATATGACGATATATCATGTATATAGTTCTAGGAAAATTGCTTCTGTGCGTTTATAATGCCAAATTAAATTTGTTCGTACACACCCCTATTGCTCATTATGTAAGTACATGATACTCGATGCCGAAACAATTTTAAAAATTATTTTCCAAATATTCTTTGTAAAAACTTGAACCAACCTTCGACGGAGTTACGCTTTCATTTTTGTTCCTCAACGGGCCATGTACCAATCAGAGCGTCCATAGGAAACGGTCTTTTGCGACCCGAGAGTTCAAGGTAAGAAGCGGCAAAGAACAGTGCGTGCGTGAGTTTTCAGAGAATTATTGTAACCTCTGTAAAATTTTTGAAATCTTAAACCCTTAATAAGTATAATTTTTGTACTAGGAAACATTTCACTACATTCCTTTTAGACTTGGAAGACCATCATATCCTGAGTTCACAAGGTGTATTCTTATGCAATGCGCCTTAACGCACATATTATGATGTTATTTCCCAAAATGAACCCGTTTTTGCGTAATAACAGACTGTCTTATTTGCATGTAAACAAGTCTCCGTATTTCGAGTGTCCCGTGGTGTTAATTAAATGCGTGTTGACATCTCACTCATAATTCCAATGTTCACGCACATTATTGGTGCATGTAATAAACGTGTACGATCACCACCAAAATTGATCGTCATTCCTCCGACGTCCGCCGGATAAAGTGAATTAGGCTACGTGTCGCCGTAAACGCTGGGAGACGGAAAGAGCCGAAGCAGGTTTTTCGGGTGACGGTTTCGTAGAAAACGTGAGAAAATTGCACCACTTTTTTCCGGAGCACGCATTGATGTTTTGGTGGTCGCTGCGAGCATTACAGCCAAGGTTGTTTGGGCGTCGCAAAAACGGTATTTACTGCCGAACTCAAAGCCATCCTCCACCGACCAGCAGACGCGATGCTTCGCTTCTCTTAAGAGAGGAGATCCACCCTTGATGTCTACGCAGCTTGGCATATCTAAGTACAAAGTATAGTGAATCCCATTGAGAGCACTGATATGTTATTCTGTTATTCCAGTTATTTCACCTGGAGACACATTTAATGTCTCGGGGTATTTACAATATGTCCCCCACTTATTAGATCAGGGAATGTGGCTCAGGGCATCAACTCATGTCACTGCAGTGCCTCTGACCGAGAGGTCCTTGGTTCGAGTTCCCACATTGGCAAGATTTTCGACACTAGATAACTAGGTCGAATTCAGTTGCTGGATGGACGAGAATTCTAGCGGCCGGCTGCTCTGATCGGTAGTTTTCCGTGGTTTCTCTGATGAATATAGGGCGAATACCCAAGGAGGACACAAACAAACGGGCCACGGACTGCGCGCGATCTTTTCTTCCTCTTCCTTGTCCTATCCTCACCCCTTACTTAAACGCACTTACATTTACATGCACTACACTACCCCACATGCCGGGAGAGCGGTCGAGAGCTAAGAGCTTGTCCGTAGCCGGGCGCTCACATTGCAAAGAAGCACTCACATTGACCAATGTCCATTCTTTTGTGTGGTTCTTTTCCATTGCATTTTTCTGGCTGCAGGCCGGTACCAATTTTATATTATTGTTATTATTATTATTATTATTAGTAGTAGTAGTAGTAGTAGTATTAGTAATATTATGATTAGTTGAGGTAATCCCATATTTTTAGTTTTTTCCTGACATTTTTTTAAATACACCTTCAGCCGAAATAACAAGGGGATATGTTGTTACTCTCTGTAGTTTCCACATTTGATTTATTTCTGTAGCGAGATCTTCATTCTCAGTAATTTTCTCGGCCTCTTTTTTTCTTTATAAAGTGAGTCAATGGTACGACAGTATCAACAAACATAGCTTCATTCTTGTTCCTGTCAATCAAAACTATACCTGGTCTATTGAAAGCCACAGTTTCATCTGATAATATGAGTCTGTCGCAATAAATTGTGGTATTATTTGCTTCCATTACAGGTACTGGATTTTATTTATAATGCGATGGAGCTCTACTATTTAATGCTTCCTTGAGAGCCAATTGTTAATGGACAATGTTAGCTAGTTAGTTGCGTCTCCCCAAGTACGCGCTGTCGGCAAGTGCAGTACATCACACCATCGTATGTTAGATTGTTTCACCACTGGTGCCACATTTCCTGTATTTGTCAACTACGGACATGTTCATGAAATGTTTTTCATAGTGCCTATTTCGGAATTCTCTATCTTGGATTGCCATTACAATCCATTCTTGGATTACATTACATCCCTCGATTTCTGAGTATAAATAGCAATCTGATAACCATTGCAGCCACAATGGTTATTATTATTATTATTATTATTATTATTATTATTATTATTATTATTATTATTATTATTATTATTATTATTATTATTATTATTATTATTATTATACTCTTCCTAAACATACATAAAGTTTATAATTAATAATTTTGATAAATTATTAAAGGTAACACATGTTATAAAAGTACCTTCTTAGTAGTTAGCAGTTGTAGGTTTCAGTTTTAGATAGGTTTTGAAGTAGTTATTTTGCTGGTGCCGACAATCGTGCATTCTAGAGAACTCGAACATACGACCTCACCGAATATTAGTATTAATAATAATAATAATAATAATAATAATAATAATAATAACACAAATGCCTCAAATAAAAAAACTAGTAAATCCGTGGAGAGGAAATCAACAAACGGGGGAGAGGCCAAGGAACGAATAAAATCAGAAAAAGGTCAGCGATCGGTACTTCTGACCGGCTCTCAAGAATTCCATAGCAACAAACTGGCTGTAGTCTCGAAACTCTACGCGGCCATCCTTGAGATAAATTCTAAAACATTTTCTCGTTAACGATTTCCTCTCACGCATTTCCTGCGTGAATTCGGTTTGAGCTCGTTAGAAGTGTTGCGGTATTTTCGGCTGTTCTAGAAAGCGGGAAGAAGAATCAGAAAGAAGATTGTGGGCGAAAAATAGTCTTCTATTTCTTCTCCTTTTGTCAGGGATGATGTTAGTTCCTTTTTTGGAAGCAAGCTCAATCTACCCCTTCTGACATCTTCCCATGTGTCTCTTTCCATAAAGGTTGTACACGAAGAATTATTTTTATTTACTTTGCGTCAAAAACAGTCCTAATCTGTATGACGTACTCTCAGGGAGTAATGTATGTGTTTTCATGAGTTCTGGAATCCGTACCTTAGCTCTTATTAAAAATTACCGACATCATAATATTCGTGTTTCAAATAACATTTTTTGTCCTCACACTTTGTAAATGAAATACGCAACATTATTATTATTATTATTATTATTATTATTATTATTATTATTATTATTATTATTATTGTTATTGTTATTGTTATTGTTATTGTTATTGTTATTGTTATTGTTATTGTTATTGTTATTGTTATTATTGTTATTGTTATTGTTATTGTTATTGTTATTCTTCTTAATTTCGGAACCATTTTTCTAGCATCCTCCTTAATATGGCTCAGCGAAGCACTTCTGTAAAATCTGATTTTTATCAGCCATAGAAAAATGTACGTTTATCTAATATCCTTTCATTTCTGTTTCTCCCTTCTCATGTAAAACATAACAGGTTTTAACAATTTGAATTGTGCTTACTCCCTTTTTGGTAGCACCAACGTTTCATATATGTTATAGTTTTTAAGGCTAAAAAGGTCGTAATTATCTTGACGTTAATGTAGGACTATTGAAAAAGTATTATGATGTTTCTGTTAAAATACATGAAAATGTTTAAGAATGAATTTGGAACGTGTAAATCTGTAGAAGGTTTGAGAAAAGACAAAACACTAAACATAAATGTCCGTGAGAATATGTTTAATAAAATATCTCAAATAAATACCAATTAAAAAAACATAATTCCCACACTTATATGTCCACATCCTAATAACTACAGTTCTAATGATCCAAAGAAGTGGTTTATCATCCCCTTACCGTGTATGTTGATATTGTCAGTTTTGTGATTATTTTATGATGCATTGTTTTTTCGAATCTCTCGGGATGAGTTTGTTTAGGAGTTATTAAAATGAGGTTTGATGCGTTAATGGGATAGTGCTTGCAATATTATATCATGTAAGCATGACCAATAATGCGATAAAATACTTTTAATAGCACTTCTTATCTAAAATGATACGTATTTCCACTTTTTAGAATTCATATATTTAACGGGAGCATCATGTGAA
>BLKR01016738.1:0-21354 GCA_011170035.1 Teleogryllus occipitalis | reverse complement strand
GCAAGGCGTGAGTGAGGTGCGCGGCGAATGCGGTGGGGGCGGAGGGCCGTGAGGACCACGGCAGCGGCGGCGAGGGCGGCAGGGGCGGCGGGGGCGGCGGGGGCGGCGGGGGCGGCGGGGGCGGCGGGGGCGGCGGGGGCGGCGGGGGCGGCGGGGGCGGCGGGGGCGGCGGGGGCGGCGGGGGCGGCGGGGGCGGCGGGGGCGGCGGGGGCGGCGGGCGCGGCGGGCGCGGCGGGGGCGGCGGGGGCGACGGGGGCGGCGGGGGCGGCGGGGCGGCTGGGGTTGCGGGGGCGGCTGGGGTTGCGGGGGCGGCGGGGGGGGCGGAGGCAGAACGGAAGCGGCGGGGGCGGCGGAAGGCGGGGGCGTGGCGGGGGCGGCGGGGGCGGCGGGGGCGGCGGGGGCGGTGGGGGCAGCGGGGGCGGCGGGGGCGGCGGAGGTGTCCCGGGCAGAGGCAGTGGTGGTGGAGGCGGAGGACGCGGCGGTGCGCGCTGGAGACACATAGGGGCAGATGATGGAAAGAGTGAGGCGGTCCCCGCCTCTACCAGCGCCATCGATCATCGCCTCGATCGACAGTGCGGGCCAGCGCACGCCGGCGGATGCAGCAGTGGCCCAAAATGCGCGCCCGCGACTGGGCGGAGACTTTTTTGGTCGTGGCTGCGAGAGCATTAGGAAGAATAGCAATAGATGTGTTATTGCGCTTCGGAGAAAAGAGAAAAGACAAAGAAAAGTTGTCTCTACAATAGTATAGCTGAAATTGCAGTACCCTGACAGTACATTTACGATAAATTACAGTACATTATCAAAGTATCTGATTTGCACAAAACCTCTCTAATTTAAATGAAACGCTCACTGTGATATCTGATGTTTTGCACAATTACATTTTTCTCACGCTTTTTATCTACTTGGTGTCGCCAGCCCCCCACCCCCGAAAGGACAATACGACCCGATTGACACCTTTTTTCTCCACATTTCCACCACCTATTTTCACGACATTTCGACCATCGATTAACACAACATTTCGTTTTGACGCACGATTCCGGCGTTTTAGCACTCGTGTTGGGGGTTGATTCTGAAATACCAGACAAGCATTGTTATCGGTCCGAACTGGAACTCTGAATGATGTCACTATAGTGCCTATGACCGGGAGGTCCTAGGTTCGAGTCCCGACGGTGACAGGAATTTTTCCACCAGCTAGCCCGACAGTAGCTAGATCGAATTCAATCACTGTCTGAAGGAGAATTCTTGCATCCGGCTGCTCTGATCGGTAGTTTTCCTTGGTTTTACCGATCAACACCAGGCGAATACCGAAGCAGTATTCCAACAAATGGGCCACGGACCGGGCGGGAACTTTCCGTCCTCTTCCTTATCTCATTCTCACCCCTTTCACTAACATGCACTACACTACCACATATGCCGGGAGGGATCTTAGAGCTTGTCTCCCACGTGTGGGAGATATCTGGTTGGGGAAAACCCCACTAGCCACGGTAGGTCGGCGCCGGATCTTGCCATCCAGCGGAGAAAGATCTCCGCCACCTTCCGATAAAAAAGCATGCACTACACTTAAGGGAATAGTGACCTTCGCTGTTGACGCGTCCGGAATCACAACCAACCAACCGTAACGTGGGACAAAAAACGTCCGACCGGAATTTCAACCACATTCGTCTCCTAACCCAAGGGCAGTCGGGGCTGGCCGCCGCGCGGCGGTGTCAGGCGCGCGTGGGAGAGCGCGGCGAGGCGCGGCAACGCCCCCGCTGGCAAGCGCTCGCTTTATAATGAAGCCGATTGGCCGAGCCATCGATTCCCCTCCGACGCCGGTGCAGCCGCCCCATCCCCCCCCCGGCGGCTCCCGTGTGCGGGACGCCGTCTGGTCCAGCCACCACTACCGGGAGCGGTAGCTCAGTGCATCAACTGATGTCACTGCAGCGCCTCTGACCGGGAGGTCCTAGGTTCACACAACCCACAGCGGCAGGATTTTCGACACTAGCTCTTCAGCTAGGTCGAATTCAGTCGCTGTCTGGAGGAGAATTCTAGCGGTCGGCTGCTCTGATCGGTAGTTTTCCGTGGTTTCTCCGATCAACACCAGGCGAATGCCGGAGCAGTACCCTATCAAACGGGCCACGGACCGCGCGCGATCTATCCTTCCCATTCCTTGTCCTTTCCTCTCCCATTACACACACACACACACACTTACACTAACATGCACTACACTACCACATATCCCGGGGGACCGGTCGGGAGCTGAGGGCTTGTCCCGGCTGGGGCGGTGCCCCGCTGGTGGGAGAGTCCTGGTTAGGGGGAAACCCCACTAGCCGACGGTAGGTCGGTGCCGGATCTCGCCATCCAGCGGGGGAAGATCACCGCCATCTCCCGAGAAAAAAACATGCACTACACTAACGGGACTAATGACCTGAGTAGTTGACGCGCCCGGAAACATCAATCAATTAATCAAGCAATCAATCCAGCCACCACTAGACCCAGAGAACGCCGTCTGTGAGGTTGAGGGTGCCAATTAGCATGGGATTACTTTTCTATGCGATAACTTTGCTACAAAATTTTACTATTTAGGAATGTAGCAGTTCCCCGATGTTTTGTTTGAGTTTGCAGTGTTCAATTATTAACAACCATCACAACAACATGCATGTTTTTTATTAGTGTTGTCCTGTAGTATACTTTTTAGGTTCTCTCGGGTTGCGTTGCCTCTTTCACCAACTTTCTTACATCCCTTGCCCTTGTTTTATTCCTCCTCTACAGGCTGAGGGGGAAGTGCTGTACTCGCGGGCACGTGGCAGCTGCCATATCTCCCACACGTAACATGATGTAGTCCTCGGACCCACAATAATCGTTATATTTACCTAATCCGTGCTATGCAAACTCCATAGGCTCAACCTCCTGAAATCGGATTATGGAGAGGGAACATTGACCACCCGAGCTAGAAGCACCACTGTGGCCCTTCAACTCATATGGCACGCTACCTGGTAACCCAGCCTCATAATAGTTACCGAGAGAAAAGTACGCACTGTTATTTTCAAGTGTACTGGCTAGAAGTAGAATTCCTCTGTAATTACGCGTCGGCGGCAGGTCTCGCCATCCAGCAGAGAGAGATCATTGCGATAAAAAAGCATACACTACATTAACGGGACTAATAATCGAAGCAGATGACGTTTTGCATATCTTGTTTTTAATATTATTCCTCGTCTATACAAAATGTATTTTGCAAATGAGTGTTTGTCTTTAGTAGGTCCGCAATCAAAGATTTGCTGACTCCAGAAATATTTCTTTTGTGTTCTCTCATACCTAACCATATAGAATTGAAAAAACTGAAGAGACAATTTCATGACTGATGTATAATTTGTCTGTAATTAACTAATAAAAACGTATGTTGACTGTTCAGTTACACGATATCGTCATATACCACGAATATTTAAAACAAGTTTTTTCCAGGTCGGCCTTTGCATGGAAAGTAAATCTGGTTACAGGTTACTCTGACTAAAAATATTTTTTCGTCGATTAAGTCTATACGGATGTTGGAGAAATGTTTGAACTACTGTTTTCAAACCATAAATGATTAATTTCCTCTCCCTGTCCTGTGCTGATTCCCTAATCATCAGCTCAAGACCCCGATAATTAATCTGGGGACGCTGATGCCATGTTAGAGTTCAACTTGGTATGCAGCGCTATTGGAGAGAGAGGGAGAGAGAAGGAGAGAGCGCGCTTTTTGTAAATATCTCTCTTTATTTACAAGTGTCGTGAATTGGAAATCTGGTTCGGGATAGATTAAAAAGTCGTCACTTGTCTGAAATCCTTCTACTTTTCTTTGTATATATTAACCCATAATAATTGGGCGTTTGGTATACATGATTGATTATTTAGATATATTTCGCGGTGCATAACATTCGTATGAAGTCGATTGGAAAATTATTAAAATTTTATCGTCTGTTTATTTCCATTGATTTGGATACTTTATCGAGCATTTTAGATAAATACCTTTACATACAAGTTGAACAATAATATTTTCAACAAAAAAAGATGTAAAATTTTTGAATTAGACAAAACGTCATTTACTTTTAGACCATCAGTCCGTCAACATAGTATATTTTCAAGTATTTGCAAAACGTTTCTTATAGTAAAGGTTAAATCGTTTTTTGGATCTCGCAACATGATATAGCAGTGTCTCAGAAGTGTAGATGGTGCCTCATAAGTGCAGAAAGTTTTAATTTTTTCAAAAAGCATAATTTCTGCTTATCAGTATACTCCTCACGAGAAGTCAAACACAAATATTTCCAGACATTTATTACGCCCCGAGTCTTGAATGGCGGTCCGCACGTTGCACGTGTCCCATTTGTCCTAGATAAGTTATCTCCGTTCCGAGCACGCGTAAACAATTCCATCCCTTAATGGCCTAATTATGTCACGCGCTTGTTACGCTTTCGGCGAGGAATCAAGCGGAAATAAACGGGCGGCGGTCGGCCCCGCCCCCAACAGCCAGAACCGACTACCAAAGCAGCCGTTGCCACGACACCTACGTAGCCATCTCTCGCTTCTTCACCATCACCACCTCCACCTCGCGTTCACCGCCGCCGTCTCCGTCAAGCACTCCTCCGCCGCGGCCGCCTCCACCACCTCGGCTTCACCGTTCCTACCACCACGCCTCCGTCGACTCGATTGATTGATTGATTGATTTTTTCGTGTTACCGGGCACGTCAACTGCTTAGGTCATTAGTCCCGTGAGTGTAGTGCATGTTTTTTTTCTCGGGAGATGGCAGTGATCTTCCCCCGCTGGATAGTGAGATCCGGCGCCGACCTACCGTCGGCTAGTGGGGTTTCCCCTAACCAGGACTCTCCCACCAGCGGGGCACCGCCCCAGCCGGGACAAACCCTAAGCTCCCAACTGGTCTCCCGGAATATGTGGTAGTGTAGTGCATGTTAGTGTAAGAGTGTGTGTAAGGGGAAAGGATAGGACAAGGAAGAGGAAGGGCAGATCGCGCGCGGTCCGTGGCCCGTTTGGTAGGGTACTGCTCCGGCATTCGCCTGGTGTTGTTCGGAGAAACCACGGAAAACTGCCGATCAGAGTAGCCGGCCACTAGAATTCTCCTCCAGACAGCGACTGAATTCGACCTAGCTGAAAAGCTAGTGTCGAAAATCCTACCGCCGTGGAGAGTGGGAACCTAGGACCTCCCGGTTAGAGGCGCTGCAGTGACATCAGTTGGTGCACTGAGCTACCGCTCCCGGTCGTCGACTCGACATCACCCACTTCTACCGCACTCGCGACAATCATCACCTCGCCTCCGACGCGATATGCATCTCTGACCACGCCACCGTCACCACCATTGCCAATTTCATTTGCCGACACCACTACCACTACCGCTGCCATTATCACTATCGTCACCGCTACCACTACCGTTACCGATACCAATACCTACACCACTACCGCTCCCGACACCACTATTACTACCGACACCACTACCACTACCGACACCACTACCACTACCGACACCACTACCACTACCGACACCACTACCCCTTCCGACACCACTACCACTTCCGACACCACTACCACTTCCGACACCACTACCCCTTCCGACACCACTACCACTTCCGACACCACTACCACTTCCGACACCACTACCCCTTCCGACACCACTACCCCTTCCGACACCACTACCGTCACCATCACTAACACCGTCTCACCGACAGTCCGCCGGTACACCCACTGACACTCCACCAGCACAACTCCTGCAGCGCATTGCCACCAGCACAATCTCACCAGCTTCATGTTCTCGCCAAGGCCACAATCGCGACGCTCCAATCGCCACGACTGGACCATTTCAACTGCCATCTCCCGCTTTCCTCCCCAAACCGACGTCAATCGCGTCATTTCACCGCTCCCATCACCCATTTCTCGCCGTCTCTATCTTTCCCCTACCAACACCCTGCCCTTGCTGACGTTGCTGGTGCTTCGCTAGGCTGCCTCGCTCATCGCCTCCGCCGACGCTGCCAGGTATCTAACCTACAGCCCCCCTCGTCACCCGTCCTCTTTCCTTCTCTTTTCTCTATAGTTTCGTTTGTCCTTTACAATTATCACATCTGCTTTGTTAATGCCGCCTCTTCATTTGTCTCCATTACCTTACGTTTCTCATTGGTCCACCGTTTCTGTTCTTCCTTTGCTTTCTCCTCCTTCAGTTCTCCCTCTTTTGCCCCCTCCTCCTTCACCTCTTCCTCCTCCATTACACACTCTACCGTCTCTTTCTGCGTATTACCTTGTCGTCGCGATATTCTCTCGTACCTTCTCAATTTCAACCTTTTCGTCAGCTTCCATTACGTTTTCCTTGTTCTCTCCTTTGAACTGGCAATGACTCACCATTTTCCTCCCTCTTCCGATCATCTTTTGGGCTTCTAGTTATTCCATCTTTTTTGTTTTCCTCTTTTGTCTTCCTTCCCGACTTCTGTACCTATTCCATCTTTTCATCTTATACTGTCACACATTCTCAACTCTGAAAATCGTCATCTTTACAACTTTTCTCTCTCACGTCTCCTTTCTTCCGAACATCCTCATCCCTCGGCTCGTTGTCCTTCGAATGTTGCCCATGCAGACAGTTCTTCCCTCGTGTGGATCCGTCGACTCCTCTGGGAGTGGGCAACGCGGTTGCTGTTCCGTTCCCTCTCCCTTCCCCCTCAGATGCCTCGACCGCATCTGTTGCGGCGTTGGCCTCAAAGGCTTCAATGCCAACGAACGGGCCCCATTGTCCCTCAATGGTGACAGGGGTCTGACAGAGCCGCTTAGTTCAATCTGCTAGGCCGGATGTTGTTCTGTAGTGTTGGAAATCCCTCTAGTGTTTGAACACATTCATAGATACGTCCGTTAAATGTCGATAATCACGTATCATAAACATTTTATCATATATTTAAAAATACAACATGATTAAACAAAAATATTGTTGTTTTTAGATTGTTTTGTTTATATCAATGCTAACAAGAAATTCTACAAATTCAACGATACAATAATTAAATGTCATCAAATACAATTGATCACTGAATAAAATTACTTCGTACTTATCCCCTTCAATTTTTTCTTGGGAGTAAAAATTTATTTTATTTAATAGATAGTTATTACACATATGGTTGCATAACTTGATACTACGTCGGTAGGCCGAAAGCCTTTAAGCCATTACAATATCTACATACTAAGGCGTTGTAACCTTTCGAATTCCGGTATTCACCCCAACAGACCTCCAGTGCATAAATGCCGCGGAAAAGACGTCATACGGTACAGCTAAGGAAAAAAACCTTAAAGGGGGAAACCCTGTCGTCAGAAGTAGAGTAGTACATGCTAATCTACTAAACGTTTTCTAAACTATTAGTATTTTAGAATACTAGAAGTAAACTATTAGAAGTAGAAATATTGTGAATCAAACAATAAGTCGGTAGCATACGCTCATATTTAATGAATAACAAGTAACGTTTTAAATTTAATCGTTACCGATGAATTTAAGGCAACCTCTCGGCAGGATACCTCTCGAGTCTTTCAGACTACAATTTCGTTCTCTTAAAATGTGTGGTGCATGGGCCACGGTCGTTTTATGATACATGTTAGTTTCATGTTTCATTTATTTTTTCCCCAAAGAAATTCCTGGTTTCATTAATCATCCTAGTCCACTATTTATCATGATTCAGATTTGGATCTCCTCATGATAACGCCACTAATTGCATTAGATAACAAAAATATAATCAAACACGAATCGATTATCACTTTTTCATTTGTAAACATGAATGCAATAGCATACTGTAACAGTACCCGAAATAAATATCTACCCACGCCAGAATTTGTATAGTTACCTTTTTTTTCAAAATCTGTTTCATTTGTTTATTTATGAATAAAACCATCTTTTCGCCTTCTCGTATATTGGTTGCGTGGTTGAATGTCTTTGAATACGTAAGCAAGGTAGTATTCAGCCTCTCACCGATAACCGTTTGTTGTTGATTTTTTTGTTCAACTATTATTTAATTTGTTACAAGAGTTATAATTTGAGTTATTAGAGCGTCTGGGGCTGTGAATAAAAATTCCCACCTCTTTACTAGGAAAAAAACATTCAAAATACATTTTGAAAACTTTTTTTAATATTTATTAAGTCTTAGTATAATATAGTTTAATGCATCAAAATGTTATGAAGATATATCGACCGTTGTCATAAAAATATAATACTTTTTGCCAAAAAAAACAAATATTCTTCCGGAATATCCTGGAGGGAGGGCTAATAATTGTGACAATCGATTTGTTGTGCCGAGAGAAATCGAATGAGCTACTGATCGCCTCTATAGGTGCCGTAAGTCACCCAAAACGAGTTTTAGTTGCCTAAAACCACAAAGCTTTTTAGAGATATTTCACAGAATTATCTGGATGTGTTTGCAAAATAATTATGTATTCCCTACTAAGAGACTAAGAAGCGTGGAATGAAACTTCATTTGTTACGTTTAGTAGACCGGTAGTTGTCTAACCTACGGACGGATGGACGGACGGACGGACGGACGGACGGACGGACGGACGGACGGACGGACGGACGGACGGACGGACAGACGGACGGACCTACGAACGGACGGACGGACGAACAGACGAACAAACGGACGGGCGGACGAAATAAAATATAATAGAATGATCAGCGTTCTGATCAGGCGAAATATACTCAGAAATATTACGAAAATTTATTTCTTGATAAAATTTTAGACCTTAAATACGGCATTTATAATATCCAGATACTTTTTAAGATACCACCAGGTAGACACCAGAGTTGAATAACGCTCGCTTCTCTCAGACACATAGCGAGGCCCGTTTCGAGTAAGGAGCATGCCTCACCCCCATCGCCACCACGGCGGGCCGAAGGCGGGATGAGAGCCGAAGGGGACGGAGCGCAGGACCTCGACCCGCCCTGGCCCTGGCCCTGGCCCCGCGCCAGGGGCGACGGCAGCGCGCGGCGTCGCGACGCCCAGAGGCGAGAGCAACCTTCCGACTTCACCCCCCCCCATCCCGTCCCACAGCCCACCAGGCACCTCAACCTCCACCTCACCGCCCCCGCGCCCACCGCTCGCCCGCCCCCGCCCGCCCACTCAACCGCCCCGCCCGACCGCCCGACCGCCGACCGGCCCGCCCGCCCGACCGCCCGACCGCCCCACCGACGCCCGCCCGCCCGCCCGACCGCCCGACCGACCGACCGCCCGACCGCCCGACCGCCCGACCGACCGCCCGACCGCCCGACCGACCGACCGCCCGACCGCCCGACCGCCCGACCGCCCGACCGCCCGACCGCCCGACCGCCCGACCGCCCGACCGCCCGACCGCCCGACCGCCCGACCGCCCGACCGCCCGACCGCCCGACCGCCCGACCGCCCGACCGCCCGACCGCCCGACCGCCCGACCGCCCGACCGCCCGACCGCCCGACCGCCCGACCGCCCGACCGCCCGACCGCCCGTCCGCCCGACCGCCCGACCGCCCGACCGCCCGACCGCCCGACCGCCCGACCGCCCGACCGCCCGACCGCCCGACCGCCCGACCGCCCGACCGCCCGACCGCCCGACCGCCCGACCGCCCGACCGCCCGACCGCCCGACCGCCCGACCGCCCGACCGCCCGACCCCGCACACGCTTTGCATCGACCCCGGCATCAAAAGGACATTTTTGTCCCTTTCCAGACCGCTCCCACCGCCGTCGCTTCCCCTCCAACCCCACCAACACCGTTCCCTGCCCCGCCGCTCCGATACACATTATCAGCTCTAATTTACAAATAAATACAAGGCCCGCCGAGGGGCGGGGCGCCGGGCGCTCTCCGCGATTGTCGCCAATGTATCGCGATGCGATGCCGCGCCGGTATTAACCTACAAAATTTGCATGAGAATTGCTCCACACTGTTGTTAAAAACGTTTTGATAGGGTCAATAATGTCCGCGGTAATGATTGAGCAGTGAAAAGACGGAATGCCTGTAGTATATCATTTGGTGTCTGGACGCGGCTTTATTTATTTCTCTCCTGGTGAAATTATTCTGGAGTTGCGAACTGTGGAGCACGTATTTCCCCGAGTGGGGAATATATGAGGGTTTTTTTCGGTGATGTTGTTTTGAAATAGAATATGTTCGAATTCAGTTGTTTTAAATTACTCTATTGATTATTACTTACTGAAATACTTAGTTGATATGAAAATTCTATCAAATCTATTTTGTGGTTGAAAAAATTAATGTTTATAATACTGAATTTGAGATACTGTTTCTTGACATTTTATGTAGTTACATTAGCTAAAAAGACATCAAACTATTTTTTTGTCATTTGGCATTTACAAATTATTAAAAACAATTAAAAAAATAATAGAAGTTTCCAAATCAGTTATAGGCAATCAATAAAAGATGAAGATCGTGAAGCAGATGAGAGATTTATTTTCCGTGAATGAAAATGTAACAAAGACGTTTCGTGGCTTAACATCTCCAGGTAAAGGTTCTCCAAATTTAGAATGAGTCTCTTGAATATGGATAAACACAATCAAAAATAGCTGTGTTCTATCGTACTAACTATAATGTTCTCTCTTACTTCTATTCTGTTCTTTAATGTTCTATCATAATAACAGTCCATGGATGTGTTTTTATAAAATACAAAACCCAGCACAGAGGCTCGACAGAAAAAGAGATTTCTGAAAATGCTCAATAAATGTTCCTTAAGAATAGTTGGGTTATATCGTACCAACTAAAATGTTCTCTCTTATTTCTATTGTTCTTTAATGTTCTATCTTACTAACAGTCCATGGAGATATTTTTGTAAAATGTAAAATCCAACACAGAGGCACGACAAAAAATGGGATTTCTGAAAATGTTCAATAAAAGTTCCTTAAGAGGAGGATAATACAAAGTACGAAATATATTAACAACTAGAAAATAATTGATACACATTGTTAAAGACAAAACAAATTGTATTTAAAATTAGCAAATAACATAAATGATTTATATGTCCAGTCTCTATTCACGAGATGTACATTGTGCAGAGAGACACGACACAAAAAGAAAATGAAGCTTCGCCTCGATACAATCTTAGTTATTGTGGCCTAAGTTTCTTTTCCATTTACACTCACAGGTCCATATTGTAATGCATAAGTGGTTCCCAACATTACTATGTTGGCTCGTTGTTAACTTGTCAACGGTTTTTCACAAACAAAGTAACAACAATGTCCTTTTCCGTTGTTCTGCAGTCATATCTGTTAGCAGAGACCTGTAATAACAGGAGACTTCTGGCGTCGGTAAAGGA
The DNA here is from genome assembly GCA_011170035.1 of Teleogryllus occipitalis. Lineage (NCBI taxonomy): Eukaryota > Metazoa > Arthropoda > Insecta > Orthoptera > Gryllidae > Teleogryllus > Teleogryllus occipitalis. The sequence continues at coordinate 10,080 of BLKR01016738.1, read as the reverse complement.
AAAAGGATATTGCAGAGCAGATACGCGAGAATTAGAGTTATTTTACTGGCACTTAGCTGGCGTTACTATTGCTGCAGATCAGACACACAAACGTACAGTTCTTTCCTTTAGATTTTGTAATGAGTTGTAAGATTCTGTCCAATTTACTGCTACCAATATTCTGCAAAGAAGTAGTGAAGAGCACATAACAAGTTAGTCTCATATTGGAAATTGTTCCAAAAACGTGTTTGTTTTTTTGAATGTCTGAAAGAAAGGTATATAAAATAACCTAGTGGTGCTAGAAACTGACACTGACTTTATCAAACTTATTAGTTTTTCTAATCTCTTTTTCTAGTTTAAGATAGTTTTAGGTATTGCACCACCCTATTTCCAGCTGCTATCTGTCGGCGTTTATAAGAAAATGTTTCACATTTTCTCATCGTTTGCGCTCCATTTTAGTAAAATTGAATTATGACTTTTATTACACCTTTTTCCGCTTCTCTTGGTATGAACATTTTTGCCCCACCCTTGACTTCAATTGCTCTATTTTATTCATTTCGTTCAAGCGTCTTGAGGAAATAACTGATAATGAACTTTACCGTAATGTAATGTTACTGTGGCCTTAGTAGACTGAAAAAGTGTACAAGTATAATTTGACAGTTTGGCCATATTATTATTGAGTGAAACCTGGATGCCATAAAGAAATACAGCTCCAACCAATGATGTCAAGGTCGATGCCACCAGCGGGAGCCCTTAGCACGTGTTGAAAGACGAAATAACCCCTCCATGCAGTTGATCACCTCGCCACAAGACAGCTGTAGGAAGTCAAAAGTTGCCCTGAACGTTTTGACGCTTTACGTATAAAAATACGATGAGGCTGGATTTTGATAAATAAATTTAAGAACGTTTGTTGTTATATTTCATTTAAATTCTTACTTTCATTTTACATCCTCTTTTTTACATGCGATTCCACCAAGATGGGAAACGGCGGGATTACTACAACTTGTTTCCTTTCCCTACGCTACTACTGAGGAGCTGGTGACATTCCGTGCCACTGCCACCATTGGAGACCTTGACATCACTGGTTTAAACATCACCAAAACACGTCTTCCTCCCCTTCTTTACATTTTTACTTTTTTCTTGAGTCAGTCTATCTCAGTTAGAAAATGATCCTAAAATATTTCTGCCGTTCAGATAGGTTGCGCAGCGGTGACCGCGCAGTTAATTGATTGATTGATTGATTGATTGATTGATTAGTGATTCCGGTTGCTAAACTGCAAAGATCTCGTAAATACAGTGCATGCTTTCTCCTTCGGGAGGTGGTGGCGATATCCCTCCGCTAGGTAGTGAGATCCGGTGCTGACCTACCGTCGGCTAACAGGGTTTACCCCAACCAGGTATCTCTCAGCAGCGGGACAGCTCTACGCCGCCGACTGGTCTCCCGACATGTGTGGTAGTGTAGTGCATGTTAGTGTAACTGTGTGTAAATAAGGGATTAGGATAGGACAAGGAATGGGAAGAACAGATAGTGCGGTCTGTGGCTCGTTTGTTCGGGTACTCCTCCGGCATTCGCCTGGTGCTGATGCGAGAAACCGGTCAGAGCATCCGTCCGCTAGAATTATCCTCCAGACAGCGACTAAATTCTACCTAGACATCCAGATAGTGTCTAAAATGCTGCCACCGTTGGGACTCAAACCTAGGACCTCCCGGTCAAAGGCCCTGAAGTGACATCAATGACGAGCCATCCAAGTCGGAAGAGAGATGTATTTTAAGATAGATATAAGATAGAGTGTCAGACCCGGAGCGGTAGCTCAGTGTATCAGCTGATGTCACTGCAGCACCTCTGACCTGGAGGTCCTAGATTCGACTCCTGACAGCGGCAGGATTTTCGACGCTAGCTTTTCAGATAGGTCGAATTCAGTCGCTGTCTGGAGGAGAATTCTAGCGGCCGGCTGCTCTGATCGGTAGTTTTCCGTGGTTTCTTCGATCAACACCACGCGAATGCAAGAGCAGTACCCTAACAAACGGGCCACGTACCGCGCGTGATATTTCCTTCCTCTTCCTTGTACTATCCTCTCCCTTTACAAACACACTTCCACTAACATGCACTACACTACCACATATTCCGGGAGACCGGTCGGGGGCTTAGAGCTTGTCCCGGCTGGGGCGGTGCCCAGCTTGTGGGAGAGTCCTGGTTGAGGGAAACCCCATTAACCGACGGTAGGTCGGCGCCGGATCTCGCCATCCAGTGGGGGAAAATCACCGCCATCTCCAGAGAGAAAAAACATGCACTACACTCACGGGACTAATGACCAAAGCAGTTGACGCGCCAGGAAACACGAAAAAATCAATCAATCAATTAGAGTGTCAGTCCTCAGCCTTCGTTTCCTGCGTTCTTTCCATCATTTCTTTTGCCTTGAGTCGGTCCATCTCACTTCAAAACGCACGTAAAATATCTCCGCCATCCAGGCAGGTTGCGCAGCGGCGGCCGCGCAGTCGAGGGCTGCGTGATCCATTTGCAGGCGTTTGTTCTGCCCCGCGCGGCCCTCGCCCCACAAACTGCGAAGTGAAGAGCGAGTGCGGGCCGTATCTCCAGGAAACTTTCCCGACGCCACGAGGACGAGGGGCCGAGGACGAGGATGAGGACGAGGGCGAGGACGATCTGTCGCCCCCGCCCCCCCCCGCTCGATTCGCAGTCACCACCGCCTCGCTCGTCCTTCACTCCCGGCCCGCGGGAAATGAGAATAAACGCTACGAAGAGCTCGCAAATATTGGGCGTCTTGGCGAAGCAAATATTGCGAAATCCGCCGACCTTTCTTAATGGCAGAACTTTCGCCAAGGGTGTGATACTTTGATGATCGCGAAGACCTAGCCTCGATTATCTACGGTAACGAGTTTTTGAGGCAGCTAACAATAAGGTAGCTGATCACGAGGCTGGGGTGTCTGAACAGTCTTTTCCGTGATTTCCACTCTAGACGGAAGACGGAGCAATATCTACAACACACAGCAATGGAACCAGCGTGAGTGGGTGCGATCCCCATCCTTTCCTCACATTCACTCTAACAGCCGAGTGATGGTCTCATCTTCCATCCTCGTAAAACTATAACCAGTATTATATGGAAAGAACATAACTGCAAGTACGTGGTTGACAGGCCATAGCTCTATTTAGACTATAGAGCTTTAGGAGGAGGAAGAAGAAGAGCGAGGGAAGGTGGCAGCAAGAGGGAACATTCTCGATGCCATGAGAATAGGCACGAAGACGAGTACTAGGACGAGGATGGAGACTAGATGGAGAAGAAGAGGGAGACGAGGACGGAGACGAGGAGGGAGACGAGGAGGGAGATGAGGACGGAGACGAGGAAGGAGACGAGGAGGGAAACGAGGAGGGAGACGAGGAGGGAGACGAGGAGGGAGACGAGGAGGGAACGAGGAGGGAGACGAGGAGGGAGACGAGGAGGGAGACGAGGAGGGAGACGAGGAGGGAGACGAGGACGAAGACGAGGACGGAGACGAGGACGGAGACGAGGACGGAGACGAGGACGGAGACGAGGACGGAGACGAGGACGGAGACGAGGACGGAGACAAGGACGGAGACGAGGACGGAGACGAGGACGGAAACGAGGACGGAGACGATGAGATGAAGACGCAGATGAAGAGGGTGACGGGGATGGAGAGAGAGAGCGATGGCGGAGAAGAGGATGGCGACGCGTATGAGGACGAGGAAGGCGAAAAGAATAACGAAAGATACAACCCTCCCGCATACTGTTCGCTTCGTCTACCTCGCATAGGATAAGAGAAAAAATGCTTCCATTCGGCGACATTTTCGACAGCAGACAAGCGGCTGTCTCAGACAACACCAATGCCTTAATAAAGGCGTTTAGAGAAAACTATTAATACTGATCCTTTTCCTTATGCATTATAGTAATTAACGAAACGAGTGTATAAAGAAGGGTATAATTGCATGAATCTTATGTTCAAGAAAACGAGGGACGATAGGAGCGACTTTTCTTGTATACCATGAGTGCAATTATTCCCCTTTATTCACATGTTACGTTCAATACTTTTTCGTTTCCATTTATGAATAATTCAAATTTTAAAACATCCAAACAGATCTTTTCCACACGCGGCATGCTCTTCATGACGTATTATTGCTTCTAAAAAATATCTATTGGGCCTTTCATTGTTTTTCTTTCCACGAAATATTTGCAAATACTGGAAGGTACTGAACATATGCGGATAAAATATTAGAAGCTGACAGAGTTATGAAAACATTACTTTCCACGAAAAGTAAAGACAGGTAAGAGAGATAATACAACATGTATAAATATTGGGAAAACTAGTCACTTCTGACGCAGTTTTGGTATGGCATATTTTTTAGAACTGGTAAACACCACTGACCTTTGCATTTTTTACATTCGTAATCTTAAGACCAAACGTTTAACATGTAAAACGTTTAATATATTCACGATAAATATTTTATGTTGTTCCATATGTCAGCTACCTTAACATTTACTCCCCCAATTTAGTTTTATTCATTCGTTGTTTATATGTAGTTGTAGGTGCGTAACATGTGATGTACTTTGTTGTTCATGTTTCATGGCCGACTGCAAATACCTTTGTTACGTCTGTGTTATAGTGTGTTAATTACACGATTTTGCTCCTTCTCTGAATTCTGATTGGTAGGTATGAATGTTTAATTGCACGATGGAATTTCGATTGCACGCGTGCTATTAACATAGAGATAATTAACGATTTTTCATGCAATTAATGAGCATATTTAGTTAACTAAACGAAAAATGATTATAATGATTTAATGTTATGTGACTTTTCAATGTTTTTCATTACTAGTCAAGACCATATCGACAACCCTACGAAGAAAAGATTTGTTTGAAAAATTAACCACCATTAAACATCATGAGACTAGGTGCCGGACTTGTTTTCTATAACTGACGTGAGAAAATTATTAATTTCTGCAGCGTAACGTGTCCTTTGATTTTACCCGTACATACATAACAATTTTATAGGACTTTTTATTTGTGGGCATGTTTATAGACGTGGTTCTTGATAGTCAACGTATACATAGCGCATAATGTTTTCACATGACCAGTCACTTTATAGTGAAGTGCTCTTTCACTTCTCACTACCCCTCAGTGGACAGAATGTTCGCATTTTATTTACTTTCTGTTTCGACCTACCTGTATGTTTTATGTGCTGTCACGGCGGGTTACCCTCACGAGTGAAATTTCATTTCGGGTCAATTTTGTTAGGAAAATCAATTTTTAGATGTGAAAGATCTGTTTATATGAACCGTTCTAAACTCCCATCCGACCCAAAGCAACAAATAGAGATGAGTTCCATTACTCTGATATAATTCTGATAAATTACACCTTTTAATACGTAAATGATGTATTGAGTGTTTGTTTTTGAATACTTGTGATAGGTATTACAAAAAAATGGATACGTGATCCTCCTCTAAAATTTCATTATCTTGTTATAATTATATCTGAATCAAAATTCTAATATGAATACTCTCATGCAAAATTATCCTTTTATCATTTTATTTTACGTATGAGGGTCTTTACTTTTCCTATGTTGTATGTCTGCTGAGGACTTTGCAGGCGATGAGAGACAAGGTAAATACGGAATGAAATGTCAACCCTTTGCTTGGACCATCGTTGCAAGGAGACTAAATGAACAAGGAAGAATCGTGCTTGATCCATTATGTAAGGTACAGTTCCGACTAAAACTATCAAAAACTGATAGAAGTAAACCCGGAAAACGATCGAACAGAGCAACTGGCTTCTACAAGTGGAATTCTCAACGAGACTGAGGTCACTTTCAACCTATTTGCCTGAGGTCGAAAATCCTCCATCGTCCACATGCGAATATTTCACCCCCATATTTATGGAGCTCCAGTTTCCAACTAGTATGTGAGTGAGAAATTAGTGTCCGAGTGCGCCAACTTGAGTTCAGTCTCATAAGTGTAATTAATGATGTATCTCGGGAGACGATTATGTTTCCCTCACTGGAAAGCGAGATCCAGAACCGATTGACAATGTGTGGGTTTCCCCTTCCAGGTATCTCACCCAGCGAGGCTCCGCTCGTCGCGACAAGCTCTAAGCTTACGTTTGGTGCATACAAGTGTATGTAAGGGGAGAGGGGTGGAAAAGGATGGAGTACGAAAGATCGCGCGCGGTACCTAATCCGATTGTTAGGAAACAACTAACGTGTTCGTCTGGCATTGATCGTAGTTATCACAGAAACTACCAATCAGAGCTGCCGGTTCCAAAAACTTAGAATTCCCCTCTAGAAAGTCTGGACTCCTACCCACCCCGACCTTTTGGCGCGTGATGCTGCAGCGGTAACGGTGCTACCACTGAGCTATCGCAGACGGTTGCATTTATGTACGCTAACGCACCCAGAACTCGGAACTTTCCTTTTATCGTTTTATACGTACCTTTATATTAGCGACTCGTTCTTCTTCGCCCCTCTAATGGCTCTTTCTTGTTGAGCGCAACTTTCATTCACCGACCTTGTCTATAATCTGTATGGAAATAAGCTTTCTTCGCCCGTGTGCGTGGACGTTGGCCTGGAGTTAATTGGCGCTAATGCATTCCGCCGACACGTCCATCGCACCGTCGGCGCCCTCGACCCTTCTCCAGCCAGGACGGGGGGCGGGGCTGTGAGGGAACGGGGAGGGGTTGGAGGGTGGCAGGGGTTGGGAGGGCCGCGCGTAGGTTGCGCTGAAGGGTCCGGCAGTAGCGGCTCCCAGAGGCGCGGGAAACAGGGGACTTGCGGAGGAAGGGAGAGCGGGGAGATGGGGTTAGTTAGAGGGCGATACAGGGCAATGGGAACGACCGCTACGGTTTCTAGGGGGTAGAAAGGCATCAGAGCCGACCTGGATGGCCGAGGTGGCTAAGAGCGAGTACCGACTCAGCGCTTCGGTCCGAAGGGTCGCGGGTTCGAGTCCCGCCTTGGGCACGGCTGTTTGTCCCTTGACTTTGTGTGTGTGTTGTCGCGGAGGGCCTCGCGTTCTGCTGACCCCAGATCAGAGGAGCCCGCAAGAGTGTTTGTCTAGTGTATGGTCGAATATGCGTCCCTTCGGGACGTAAAGGGCAACCGGCTGTCGGCTGGATAAAAGCCCTAGGAAAAAAGAAGAAAGGCATCAGAGAGACCCTAATTTAAGTAGAAAACGAAGAGGAGCAAAGGAACGGTAGAAATGAGTTAGAGTTCAGTGCTTACGACGACACAATACTGCTGCAGCAGGATTGTCTCGGAGAATCTTGGGAAATATAAAAATAATTGTAGAAAAATAATTGTCAGTAGTAGTCAACGGAAAAAGTGACTTAGAACTGTCATTACAGAGTAGGGAATTATTTATGAAAACGTGAGAGGAGACGTATGGTTTGAAAGTGCTGTGTGGAAGGAGAATAAATTTTATTGCCAAAAAGGGTACGCTTCTGCTTCAATCCACCGTTGAATTACCCCCAAAACGAGAAAGAGTGCGCACGAGGTGTGCAGCAAATTTTGAATCTTAGCAAACGAATGGAGATTACGGGTGAGACACATAAGTCCAATAGGTATCGTGAAGTAGAATGGAAGGTTCCGAAATTAACAGCTATGGTTATTTTATTATGATAGAAGAAAAGACTCGCACATTTAGCCACTAATGGTATCTATCACTAGTGGAGACAGAAACTGAAGCAACGTGAAATTAGACAACGCGTAGAATGTCAATTGTTGGGATGGATGCATAATTGTCAGTTGTGTGTAAGGGATGCATAATATGTCAATTGTTGGGAGGGATGCATTAAATGACAATTGTTGGGAGGGGTCCATTGAATGTCAGTTGTTAGGAGGGATGCATTAACTGTAAATTGGTTGGAGAGATGAAGCAACTCCCAACCGGCAACGGAATGGAGTTTCGGGCAGCATGAACGGCTGATGAAGTGAGATCGCGCGGTTGTGTCAATTCAGAAAAAAGAGACGCAGAAGAGATTTCTTGCGAGTGACGGTTCAAATGACAACGACGACGAGAACGACGACAAGACAAGGTAGCAACGACGACGAAAATACAACATGGTTTTTAAAGGGCGAAATCAGAGACGGCAGTAAAACGTATAGTGGGAAGTGAGCATAGTAAATTACGAAATTCCGCGAAGAAGAGCGAGGCAAGAACCTAGAAAGGTGCAGGGCGTAAGTGGTAAGAAACGATTGGCTAGAGATGAAACGGTGATTATTATATAAGAAGGGAAAGCATGCGAGACACTACGATAGCGGATAGTGACGAGGACAAGAAAGAACAACTGAAAAAGCGACGATAGTGGCGAAGGATAATGCGACACTTGGAGATATAATGAAATTGAAGCAAGGTACAAGAACGCCAGCAGCTTGAGGGCGGTAGAGAAATGGAGATAGTACGAAAGCGGGTAGGAACTGAATGGGAGATATGGCGACCACACAGGAGGCAGAGACACTGAGTTGTTTGGGAATATTCGAGATGATACAGAAACGAATAACGAAGAGGAATAGAAGTGGCGGGGAAATAAGAAGTATGGAAGTCAATAGCGAATTTATGCTTGGAGCGGCAAGACTCTATATAGCGAGAAAGGGGACTGATAAGAGCGAAGTAAGTAGTTGGGTATAGAGCATACTGATGTGAGTGTTCTCATGGGTGGCTTTAGGGATGAAGTAGGTGTGGTCTTGGAATGAATAAATGGTAAGAATTGTCAATATTACTGGATACGATGGGGATGGTGGTTGCAGCATGAAGAATGGGAGAGTCAGATGCGGTGGAAACGGTCCAGCTGATTCCACGGGAGTGACATTCCGGAATAACATCAGAGACACGAAATTCGAAAATATTTTGGGGATTGGAGGAGTTAACAGCAGCGGTGATTTCTAAGAGTGACCGGAGTGAATGCCATGGCAGTAGAAGTCCGGTGATAGCGGGGTTACGAGATACAGTGTCATCATTGTCACTCAGTTCCCAACATTATGATCATTCTCGTAGACCCTTCAATTAGAAATACTAGTATTGTAAAGGATGAGGGCAGAAAATGAAAAAGGAGAAGAATTAAGAGCTTGCAGTGGTAATGGGAATGCAGAAACGTCAGAAATAGGAAGTCGGAGATAATAACGAGATAATAAATACGAATGTTGGGTAAGAGAAGTAGTAAGACTAGAGAGGGGACAGCGAATCGTAAACTATGGGAGAGGTGGAAGCAAGGAGTCTGGAACAATATTACGAATAGTGAAGCCAGAGAAGCGGCGAAGTCGGAGAGAGGATCGGAGCAGAAGCGATGGGTGAGGCGAGAACGTCGGGAGCGGAGATCCAGAGACAATCTACGAACAGAGAGACATGAGAAGTGGTAAAGTCGCATAGTGGGGAATGGCAGAGATCCAGAGACAATCTACGAACAGAGAGAGCAGAGAAGTGGTAAAGTCGCAGAGGGGGGAGTGGCGCAGTACGGACAGGGGTGGCAGCCAGGGCGTGAGGGGGCGAGGCCCTTGGGGGCGGCGCGCGTGCGGCGGGGGCCAAACGACGCGGAGGCGGCGCCGAAGGGTCCCGCGGCGTGAGGGGCGGCGCGAGCGGCGGCGGCGGCGCCCGGAGAGTGAATTTGAGCGCGGGCAATTTCTCAGGCCCCTCAGCGCCGCCGCGGGAGCCCCCCGACGAAGCAATTCCGCGTCCGCTACACGGAGGAAGATTTAACCCCTCACCCGCCCCACGGCGCACAAAACGGAGGGCGGCCGGCCCGCGGCGCCGCCTTGGGGCCCGGGATTGGCCTGGGCGGCCGCGTCGCGCCGCGCCGCGCCGCTCCGTCCTTTGGTCGCCTCCGCGGTGGCGGTGGCGGGGTCGGTGGCCGAGGCAGGGAAGCAGCACAGGAGTGGCGGTTGTGGCTAGGGCGGGTGGGGCCTCGGGGGGAAAGTGGAGGCGGTGGGAGCGACAGGAACAGAGGGGCGTGGGTGGCTAGTGGACAGTGGCTAGAATGGAGGGAACAGCGGAGGCGGTGGAGCCAGCTGGGACTGCAACGGCGGCGGGAGAGGCGAAGGTGGCGGCGGCGGCGGCAAGGGTGGTGAGGGCGAGGGGCAGCGGGGCGG
>BLKR01016737.1:0-21374 GCA_011170035.1 Teleogryllus occipitalis | reverse complement strand
CCCCGTCAGAACGTGCACCTATCCATCTCTACGGGCTTTGGTTAATGACGCCTATATCAATTGGAATATGAACCACTTGTTTTCAAACAATTATGTTTAGCGGTGAAGATCATTTCTAATTAAATGATGTCTACAAGTACAATTACTATTTATGGAGTAAGGTCAATCCACAGGATATTCACAAGGCTCCATTATAACCCGAAAATGTATTTAGATATTTATTTATTTAGTCAAAAACAGTAAAAACTCTGTCACGTATGAGGGAAAAAATCATCATGGATTGTGGGTTGCATCCTGAAAGTATCTTCTATCCTTATTTCTTTAAAATTTTGGCTGGAGCGTGCGTTGCTGTTAATGATGATCGTTATATGTCAACGATCAGTGATTATTTGTTTCCAAATTTGCATGGCATAGACCTACAAGTGTTTTAGTTTCAATAATATGGTTCTACGCTTCATACTGCTACCGCAGCATTAAATTAATCAAAAAGTCAATTAAAAACAATATTATTTCAGTAAATTGAGCTCCAAAATCATGTGACATATTGCCACTGGGTTTTTTATTTGGGAATATGTTAAGTATGTGGTTTATGGTAATAAACCAGCAACAACTGAGTCTTGGATAGATTTGAGTGTCAACATAAATCGTTTACTAGAATCGTCACAGTTACTAGAAAGGGAGGTTCAAAATTGGACCGCTCGAAACCGATTCGTCGTGCAGGCTAGTAGTTCGGAACATACCGGAATTCATTATCAAAATGATAGTCTGAAACTTATCTTTCAAATAAAAACAAAATTGGCTGCCAATTTTTGTATGTTTTATTTATCACCCAAAAAATACAAATCTCAGCATACTTCCCAATTAGCTAATGTTTTTATTTGGACGTTCCCGTGCCCGAGTCCGCAATCATAGTCGTGTATTCATCAGTCGGAAAATTAAGGTTCTTGGACTCATTTATCCATGAGTCTTGACCTCTCTACATGCGATATAAATTTGAAACGTATATTCTGAGACACGCTGTATTGACCGGATTGTGCCGCTGGCAGGTGGAGCTGCGCGACTCGCTGCAGGAGCCGGCGATAGAAGACAGATGCGATATTAGTTTGAAACGTATATTCTGAGACACGCTGTATTTACTGAATTATGCCATTGGCAGGTGGAGCTGCGCCACTCGCTGCAGGAGCCGGCGATAGAAGACAGATGCGATATTAGTTTGAAACGTATATTCTGAGACACGCTGTATTGACTGAGTTGTGCCATTGGCAGGTGGAGCTGCGCGACTCGCTGCAGGAGCCGAAGGCGCAGGACGCGCACGTGTCCGAGTCCATATTCACAGTCGTGTGCAGTTGGGTCGAAAGTTAAGGTTTTGGGCTAATTTTTCCATGAGTCTTAACCTCTTACAAGCCTAGGAGCTTGGAACATATATTCTGAGTCACGCTGTATTGACTGAGTTGTGTCGTTTTCAGGTGGAGCTGCGCGACTCGCTGCAGGAGCCGGTGGCGCTGGACGCCCCAGTGGCCGAGGGCGGCTCCAACTTCAGCGTGGGCCAGCGCCAGCTCGTGTGCCTGGCGCGCGCCATCCTCAGGGACAACCGCATCCTGGTGCTGGACGAGGCCACCGCCAACGTCGATGCGCAGTAAGTCCCTCACACACGCATATCCACGTACATACAGATGACTTCCGCTTCCCCGGCCAGTCATAATCTGGGTCACCCAGACAGCCCACATCATCGGCCACATTCGTACATTAATCGCGCACTTTTTCTTGATACACCACAGCGGGGGGTGCGGGGAGAGGCGGGTTCTGTCTACGTCACGGCAGTGCAGGGCTGTCAACTTCATTGACAGAAAACTCGGAGTAATAACTCGTCTTGGGCTAGATAGCTATGAGAAACAACGGAAGATTTTTTTATATTCTGATGACATAATTAATAGTTATAGAAATAATTGAATAACAAGAAGGAACACGGTACGCACAGGTCGATAGAAAGAGAGGCCGTAAACTAGGAAGTCTGCTTTGGAAAGGAAGGAGGTGGGCAGCACTGCAAACTGAGCCGTGACGTTCCGAGTGGAGCTCATATTTTCTACCGGGCCGTGCTATGCCGGGCTGAGCGAGGACTTCCCTCTCGAGGATCAAGAAAAAGTGCGAGCATAGTAGTATTACCTAACCAGTGGACTGGAGGTTGACGAATGACGGAAATGTAATTTCCGAAATTCCAAATACGAATATATAATAAAAATGTAAGCAATTCAAATCAATTAAAACTAAGTTAAATATTGAAAGGTATATATTGAAACATTACTTACATAATTTTATGCGTCATGTTCGTGTAAGGCATACACACCTCCCGCGCACAGGGTTCTGGCTTTGATTTTCACTGGCACTTAAGTTCGACTCCAGCACATTGCAACAAGCACTATTGCTTTGGCACGTTTCACACAAATAAAATTATTTTATTTAGAAAACTTCACTACCCTGCTATATTTGGCAATAATGAAAGATCTTCGACACACATTCGTATTTACAAGAACGTTCGCAAACCGCTGGCCAACTGCAGCCCCACTGGCTTCCGCGAGACACTAAGCCAGAAATTCAGCCAAAACGGCCACCTTTACACACGGAACTCATCAAATGTACGTTTTGAATGAATAAACCTAATATCAAATGAAAACAAATTCTCCAAATATCATAAACAATGTACCGAATATCGTCAATAATTGACCAGACTTGTGTACTTTCAATAAGAAGCGCAATTCATATAATTACGTTGCAGAGAGTCAGACGAAGACAGAATATCGGTATTCCCAGGGATGGGCCGTATTTTAATTACAGAGTTACGTATTTTAATTACAATTTGTATTTGAAATACATTTGTATTTGAAATACGTATTTTAATTACAATTTGTATTTGATATACGTATTTTAATTACAATTTGTATTCGAAAAACTGTACTCTTCAGTTTTAGAGATGTAAACTCCTCTAAACGCATTTAAACTCTGCTAAACGCATGCAAACAATAAACGCTTTCAAATAGCTTTAAGCGCCGACCTGGATGGCTGAGGTGGCTAAGAGCGAGTACCGATTCAGCGCTTCGGTCCGAAGGGTCGCGGGTTGGGCATGGCTGTTTGTCCCTTGACTTTGTGTGTGTTGTCGCGGAGGGCCTCACGTTCTGCTGACCCCAGATCAGAGGAGCCCGCAAGAGTGTTTGTCTAGTGTATGGTCGAATATGCGTCCCTTCGGGACGTAAAGGGCAACCGGCTGTCGGCTGGATAAAAGCCCGAGGGAAAAAAATAGCTTCAAGGGCATTCAAACAACATTAAGCGCATTCAAACAACACTAAACGCTTTCAAACAACATTAAACGCATTCAAACAATACTAAACGCATTGCAATAGCGCTAAATACATTACACCTACGCAGTAATAAATCAATCTACATGGATTTTTTCATTGAAAAAGTTTCATTTTTTTTCGGCGTCTTCCTACAACTAAAATATTAAAGATTTTAAGTGTTTTTTCTCTTAATAAAATGTGTTCCTTAAAGATAGATTTTGAAAAGTTCAAGTACAATATTTCGAAAATTATAGTATTTTTCGTGTAATTTTGTGTGGAATATAGGCGATTTTTAATTTTTGTTTAACCATTTTTTAAAAAAAATGACTCCATTGTTTTTGATGAAATTTACCTGAACGTAAAATAAATAGTGATGCAAAGCAGTTGGAAGCTACATTAAGTCAGAATTTGTATATTATTTCATATTTCTTTGTTCGTTTCTTCTTGGAGCTTTTGTTATTAGATTTAAAATGAATGTTTTAGAAATTGTTTAAAACCTATTTTAAATTGCGTCCTTTAAATGAGTTAAATGTGAAAAGGAATAGGTAATTCCGCTTTGCTTAATAAGATGTGGGAATAAAAAGTGATCCATGTACAGAGTAATTTTGATGAATATAACAATATTATATTTAATTTTATTTTCTACCTATTTTCATTTTCTTGCTAGTGGTATCAACAATGCTAATTGGCAAAATGTGAATCCCATACGAATTAGCGGTCATTATTGCTTGTATCTCATTGTTGCAACGCCGCAAGATAACGACTGCTGCCTTTTCTTTCCCATTAATATATACTAATAATTTTATTTACGGCTAAAATACACATCGTACATCGTTGGTACATTTATATAGAACGCAAATACATTGAATTTAACAGCACGTACTTTAATTCCTACGCCGAGAGTCAGTACTTCAGTTTGCGATTAATTTCGCAGCAGTTTTTTATAAATTCCTGAGAATGCCCAGTAAGGTATGTTCTATACCATTTAATATCATCTGATATCTAAAAACATTACTGCGTATTAAATAAAAGAAAAAGTTACATTAACCGTATAAATTCTTCAATAACTTAAAGAAAACTAAGCCCGCGAAAGTAGTTCCATAAGAGCCTGAACTAATTTAAACTTCTTTTATTAAAAAATTAGGCTCATTAGGGCTAAATTGTTTCTTACCGTTGACACAGTTAAGACAGGTAAGACACACTTCTTGAAGAACAGAGATTTTACTTTCATTTAAGAATTTTTGGGGTACATCACCGAGGTCGATCTAACGAACATACTACTATGCTCGCACTTTTTCTTGATCCTCGAGCTCCCTAGTCCTCGCTCAACCTGGCATAGCACGGCCCGGTAGAAAATATGAGCTCCACTCGGAACGTCACGGCCCAGTTTGCAGTGCTGCTCACCTTCCTTTCCAATGCGGACTTCGTAGTTTTCGGTCTCTCTTTCTATCGACCTGTACGTACCATGTTCCTTCTTGTACTCAATTATTTATATAACTATTAATTATTTCTTCAGAATTTAAAAAAATCTTCCGTTGTGTCTCATAGCTATGTACTCCCAGACGAGTTATTACTCCGAGTTTTCTGTCAATAAAGTTGACAGCCCTGCACTGCCGTGACGTAGACCGAACCCGCCTCTCCCCGCACCACCCGCTGTGGAGTATCAAGAAAAAGTGCGCGATTAGTACCTTACAGTTTTGTTTTCCTGCACTTCGTTTGAGGCGATGCCAATGTATAATAAATAATGTGATAATAAATTAACTTAACACTAGAACAACCGACGCCGTCCTTTTGACGGCAACAACATATTTAAATAATGTTATCTTTATTAAAATGATTAGTCAGTCGTAGGAATTACTTACTTTAAATGTATTTATTATGTTTAGTATATGTGAAAATTTCGAAAATATTCATCCACTCGAAACTGTTATATTGATCGATTTATCTAAAATGCCCGATAGCCGAAACAGTAGCTGCTAAACTGTGCGCTCGGTGTGACTTGTTATGTTTATGTCATCTTATCTCCGAGAAACCAAGGTTGCTCTCTTTGTTGGAAAGCATTAGTATTCATCGAATCTGAAGTGTGGGTGTTATAAGTCGGTGATGAAATTAAACGCCATCGGAACTGTTATGTTACGACGAAAGGCAGCTCACGAGTGAGCAGCCAGAATTTTCGTAAGTATTTTGAAGTCAATTGCAATTACTGTATTGATATTATTAGCCAAGCGAATGCACATAGTTTTGACAACTCTGTGCTGGCAACAGTGCGCTGCTCGTCTATTGGTTGAATTGGACGAATAATGGCTTAGGTGCTAGTAGTGGAGGTTTCCAATAACGCGAGAAAGTATGTGATGTTGATGCACCACTAGTTTAGAATGGATGTAAATTGTAATTATGTGTATTTCAAATATATTTAGGGTTTTCTGTTTATTTATCTTGAAACACCGAGTCACATTCGTGTGAAGTGAGCGATAAATTATAATCTTCTGATGTGAGTAATAAATTGTATGCAAGTTAACATAAATGGGAGCGAAAACTAATATCCAATCCACATCTTTAATAAAACTAAAGGAATTACAGAATGGCACAGACTTTTTCGTCGTAAAGATTTCTGATTTCTTTCATGTGGACTGGTACTGTACAGTACGGTACAAAGTACTTTTTTTTTTCTTTTTTTTTTTTCTTTTTTAAATTTTCTCAACTTTTCGGTTTCCAAATAGTAGAACCAAATAAAAATTTAAGAATACTAAAGACGGCTAAAACCTCGTCCTAAATAGCAATTTTCATTAACAACTTTGGAGCGGTTTTTAAGAAAATGGCGTTAAGTGTTACTATAAATGCGAAATTTGAAGCTCTTTTTCACAGGAATCTATTGAGTTTTCGAAAAACTTCGTTCGAACTCACAAATTCAATACTGTATACAAATCCATTGAAATGTGCATATTAACGACGTGAGAGATATAGACAAAATTACATTTGTGTAGTTTTTGAAAAAAACAACAAAAGAATACACCAAAATTAACTTTACGTCATGATGTATAGTGCCATTACCACTATCCGTTGTAAAAGTTTGAAGAAGAAATTTGGAGCCATTTGTGAGAAAATGGCGTTTGAGCGTTTTTCAAACTGCGCAATTTTGAGCACATTTTTACAGAAAACTGTTTAGTTTTCTAGAAACTTTATTTGACATTATTTAAAACACATGTGCTCATAAATACACCAACGTGAAGAAATAGCCTCTAATGTAAATATTACCGACGTGAGAAACAAGTCAAAAAATTACACTTTTATAGTTTTTTGAAAAAACAACAACAAAAGAATAGAGCAATTTGTTTGTGTTTGTTTTTGTATAGGGTTTGTTTGGCACTAAACGTAAAAAAAATTTAAAGAAAAAATTCTGGAGCCGTTTTTGAGAAAATCTTGTTTTTGTATGTTTTTAAAATTGCAAATATTGCACGCATATTGCGCGGAAACTACTAAAACTTTTCAAAAAAATTGCACGACATTATTAAAAGAACTAATTATGAGCAACGAATTTTATTTGAAGAAAAAATCTCTGAATTTTTTCGGCATCTTCCTAAAATGACAAAATTACAAAGTTTTGCAATTTTCGAAAATTCAGAGTTAACCGCGAAAATCGGACCTATGCCACATTTATAAGTATATTTTACTCAATTTTTATTAGAAGTTTAAAGAAAAAATTTAGAGCCGTTTTTGAGAAAATTTTGAAAATGTCCGGGGGTCATGTAAAGTACTCCCATACTTTAAAGAATGTGTTTTAAAAATTTCAAAGCTTCAACTAGAGCCAGTTGAACATTTTTCTTCAATTTGGAAAAGATTGTACTTGTGGTTTAGGCGCTAGTAGTGTTCACCGCGAGACGGACGGGCGTACAGACGGGCGTACAGACGGGTGGACAGACGGACGGACACACGGACACACGGACGGACGGACGGACGGACGGACGGACGGTCGGACGGACGGACGGACGGACGGACAAAAAACACTTTTACGGTATAAGGGACACCAAAATGTGTATTTCCGCTGAAATCTCGAAATCGATTTTCTGTAGCATTACATAACTTTCTCTATACTACGTATATTAATCCCATATGTATGCGAGAAAGTAAATATCAGAAATATCTTATTAATAATATTTTTAAAATTATGGTATTACGGTACAGATATGTTTTGGGGATTAAATTAGTGTACGATATGTCAAAACTAATGAGTACTACTTTAGCATTCAACATATTCAGTTGATATCTCACTTTCTATTTAAAAATAAAGTGGAACTATATAGTCAATACAAAGTAAACTATACAACCGATATATTATTTTCGACCTAATGTTTAGAATAAAGAATTCATTGCATGAAAATCATCTTTATCTCAATCAATAATTTATCTCACAAGGAACTTTTCAAAAGATGCTGGACGAAATCATGCTTCATTTTTTCCCTATTAGTAGATATTCACTATTTCTATCAGGTGTGAAAAAATAGATGGCACCACGCTCTGGAAGTTACTGTGAAAAAAATTCCACACACGCCCAAATCGTGTTTTTATTTGAACTGGTCGCCATGTGCTGGCCTACTAATAATGATAAAGGGTGTGATCTTAGTCTCTCTTTTATCGATAAGAGGCTTATCAAGGACAGGGTTTAGAGAGGATCAAAGTTTTAACAACTCATCAATCTAACAGAATACATAGCACTATATTGTGTGGATAAGGATATTACTCGTTCATTATACATTTGCAGACGGCGGAATTATCAGCTACTGTTGTTTTGAATGTGAGGGCCCCGAGAATGCACGAATAGTGCCGATGTTTAACAGCATCTGACCGATTGTGATGTCAGATGACACAGTCCTGGAAAAAGTGCTTATTTGTTTTGGCTTCTGTGATATCTGCGAAAAAACGAAATCCACTTCGGTATGCGGGAGAGCGTTCTGGCAGTAAATTATTTATTAATAATGCAATGAACTATTACCACGAGGAAAAGAAAATAGAAACATTAACACCATTAGATAGACCTATGTACAGAGCTGCAGTACAAATACTCTTTGCCATCGACAATGCACGCTACTCACAAAAGGCATGGAAAATATTTTTATTTCTCATTTGCACATCTCTATTCCACAATAGTTATGTTCTTGCCCGCTTCTACTCTGGCGTTCCCTGCAATGAGCGGGCTTGTATCCCGCTCACCGCCCTCTATATCATATCTCATCGATCTGTATCTACTGTAGACGTGCGATTCGCATTCAGTCGGCGCTAATCACATGTAAACAGATCACAGGGCCCCGTCTGCAATGGTAAAGTGAACTTTTAATACTATTCTACTACAACGCACATTATTTCTCGTATTATTAGCAACGGTTAAGTAATATTATTTTGCCACCTGAACTCATGATGCAAAGGCATTGCATGTTCTTGCATCATGACCTGAACCCAGGAAAAAACTTCGCACATTTGGACTTCATTGTAGTCACGGTTTTCACGGCCTACGTCGAGTTCATTCTCTTGGAGATGGCCTCACCAATCTAAACCTCTGCGAACGTTTCCAGTCCGAAAAAAGGTTTGCTCGTTCTGGGATTTGGACTCGAACGCGTAGATTTTCTGGGTTCATCAAACAATTCATATGAAGGGTAGACTTAGTCTATTTTTAAATATTACATAAACTATCCTTAAACAAGTTGAGCAATTCTTTTGTCAATCATCTTATAAACAATTTAGATCAGCGACTTTGGTGAGAAAAATGTGCAATGGAAATCGGTTCCTGATTCTAGTTCTGCAAGGATGATTTTTGAAGAACTTAAAATAGGTGATATGACATTTCTGAGGTAGAGTGTGTCAGATTTGGGTAGAGAAGTATGTTATTTGGTTTTGTGTGGGGCCTAATTGAATTTCATTGCGAAGTTCAGAATTTGTGATGAACTAGAGACCGTTGGTGACTGTTCTAAGGAAGTTGCTTTGGACATTTTAAGTATTGTTGTTGTTGTTGTTGTTGTTGTTGTTAGTCTTATAGCTCGACAACTTTGAAAAAAATCTGGACTGCGCATGCGCGAAAAGGGGCGGAGGAGAGAGTTCCCTCTTTTCGCCGGCCAAACCGGGAGCGGTAGCTCAGTGCATCAACTGTCACTGCAGCGCCTCTGACCGGGAGGTCCTAGGTTCCAGTCCTGACGGCGGCAGGATTTTCGACACTAGCTTTTCAGCTAGCTCGATTTCAGTCGCTGTCTGGAGGGGAATTCTAGCTGCCCCCTGCTCTCATCGGTATTTTTTCGTGGTTTCTCCGATCAACGCCAGGTGAATGCCAGAACAATACCCTACCAAACGGGCCACGGACCGCGCGCGATCTTTCCTTCCTCTTCCTTGTCCTATCCTCTCCCCTCACACACACACACACACACTTACACTAACACGCACTACACTACCACATGTTCCGGGAGACCGGTCGGGAGCTTAGAGCTTGTCCCGGCTGGGGTGGTGCCCCGCTGGTGGGAGAGTCCTGGTTAGGGGTAAACCCCACTAACCGACGGTAGGTCGGTGCCTGATCTCACCATCCAGCGGGGAAAGGTCATAGCCATCTCCCGAGAAAAAACATGCAGTACACTCACGGGACTAATGACTTAAGCTGTTGTCGCGCCTGGAATCACCAACCAGCCAACCAAATCGCGGCCCAACTTCCTCGCCCGAGGAACCGCTGCCACCTCCGCTTGGAGGGGGGGGGCAAGACAACCTGACATGGCGACTGTTCCGAGTGATGTAGGCTCGTATCTCTGAGCGTGAGAACGAAGTTGTGAGAGAGAATCAGTTATAGTTGCAGGCGGCCATTGAGTTCAACTGAACTCCCCTTCGGGAGTAGAGGGAATGGCTTCGCCACGCCTCGTGAGATAAGCGACGCCATATTGTTTTTTTCTAAGTTGTCGAACTATAGTACCAACGTACGGTACGTAAAGATTCATATACAGTTCATAAGATTGCGATTGAGGCAATTTATTTAGGAGGGCTGCTTCCCCTCTGCTGTTCCGTGACCAATGAGATCGCATACTTGCCTTCCATTACGCATGTTCGAAACGAGAGAGGGTGGTGCGAGAACGTGCGATTGTAAAGCCTCGAAAACGAATTTTTTGATTGATTGATTTTTTCATGTTTCCGGGCGCGTCAACTGCTTCGGTCATTAGTCCCGTTAGTGTAGTGCATGTTTTTTTCTCGGGAGATGGCGGTGATCTTCCCCAGCTGGATGGCGAGATCCGGCGCCGACCTACCGTCGGCTAGTGGGGTTTCCCTCTAACCAGGACTCTCCCACCAACGGGGCACCGCCCCGGTCGGGACAAGCTCTAAGCTCCCGACCGGTCTCCCGGAATATGTGGTAGTGTAGTGCATATTGATTTACTTAACTTTCCTTTATATTCTCCTCGTAAAATGGCGATAAAAACATGGCGCTGGTCTCATTTCCGGCGAACTCTCTGTAATTTCGAAAACATTTTAAAATTACAAAATTAGGAAAAGGGTGTTAGTAGGATGGAGATTTTTGCTTTAAATAAAATAAGTTCTGAAAACAAGCTGTTTGAAAAAAATCATATACACTTTTTTCAAAGTAGATTTTGCGTAATTTGTGCTTGAAATTAATGGAATGTTTTTTACAAAATACTTTTCTATAAATTGCAATTTTTTTCTTAAAATGGTTAACACGGATAGAAGAAGGATCCTTATATGAATAGCGCAGGTCTCATTGACATTAACTTTCAAAAATTTCAAATTTAGAAAAAATGCGAGAAAGTATGTGCTGTTGTAGCGCCACTATTTTTATCCCTAGTTTAGTGCTTTCGATCTACCTCAAATGCTTGCCGCCCTTGTATCTATCTGTGTAATGTGTGTAAATATTTGCAAGGAATCCTTAACAGAGTATATTTCTTCTTACAGGGAACGATGGGGAAGACACATTCTAAAACACAGTAAGTACCCATTTAATTTTTCTATATCCTCGGTACGAATTTTAGTAGACACACGAGAACATGGCTATTTTAAAGCTTTTTTTCTAACAAATTATTTAATAAAAGCATTTAAAATAAATCGTGATCAGTATTGTGATCACGAAGAATATATCTAACTCACAACAATGGTATGAAATTAATTTTATAATAATGAATATGGATAATAATTAAGGTATTTAACTACTAATTAAATAATTATGTTGAAATAAATTATTCGTATTGTAATGGACAGCGCGTGGCGATTTCTGGTTAAACTTATTTTTCCATTTACTACCCCTACGATGGATCCTGTAACTTGGTAACGTAACAGTATTTCTCCCTTGAATATTACGACTCTTTTTCTGGAAGTCACGAACTATTTAAACGAAAAGCTACTATCATTTAGATCTGAAGTCCGCAGCCAATCATTAAAAAAAATCTTGGCTGTCCAGGTGTCGCAGCGTTGAAGGCTGTGTTGCCGACGTTTCGATTATCTTATCGAATCGATCAATCATACTTGGCCCCCTCCCAAATATAAACCCGAGCGCAGACCAGCCCGGAGGAAGACCACGAAAAGATGATCGAATCACCGGCAACAGAGCCTTCGACGCGGCATCATCCGGACACCCAAGATCAATATCATTTAGATCTAATTACCGTTTTGAGTTCGGTTATTCTTTTAAATATTTGCGGGGGATAAACTCGTATCCTCACTCAAGCCATGTGGCACGTTTTATTAACAATTTATGGATTTATTGTAAATCACTGCATCAAGTTGTACTCAACCACAATTAAATATATTTTACCTAATTCCAGTGTTTTCTATTTTCAAAAAATTATTGAAAATTAAATTTTCCACAATATGAATGATATTGAATGACCTTTACTTCTTTTAAGTCAAGGGTGTTTAACAGGCGGCCCGCGAGTCTAGCGCAAGTGCTCTGCCGGAGTCAACACCCCTTTAATGTAAAAATTGGTTAAGTTTAGATTTAATGCATTTTTTATCTAGTAAATTTAGAAATTCAGAATCATACCAATGTGTTTCATTGCGTTATGCATGGTACTATCTGATATCACGCAAAAACTAAATAGCTTGCAGAGAGAAGATTCGTCATTCCTAAGAATCTCCGCTGGGGTGCTAGATTCGGCGGCTCTCCCACTTGGCTCCCAAATGGCTGCCA
This sequence comes from Teleogryllus occipitalis, assembly GCA_011170035.1. Classification (NCBI taxonomy): domain Eukaryota; kingdom Metazoa; phylum Arthropoda; class Insecta; order Orthoptera; family Gryllidae; genus Teleogryllus; species Teleogryllus occipitalis. The sequence goes on along the minus strand of BLKR01016737.1, from coordinate 8,885 downwards.
TTTCTCCCACGGATATCTCTTCCGCTCGGACCCACCCATATGCAAATTGTCTAAAATGGATTTTACCGTGGAGCATGTTCTCTTGCACTGTGGTAAGATAAAACAGAACCGCCGAAGGCATCACCTTGCTAGCACCCAAGCGGAGATTCTTAGAAATGACAAATATTCTCTCTACAAGCTATTTAGCTTTTTACGAGAGACTAACTTCTACAGCCTCATCTGAGAGAAGAAGACAGTCCCAATTATTTGGCTTTTAGTCTGAGATTTTAAAGTAATTATCTGGCTCTTTTCTGCCAAACCCTCTTTTATTAGGATATGTTCCTTTTCAGTTTACTTTCCATTTAAAATTTTAATTTTTTTAGCTTGGCTCTGCTACATTGCGTACTGATCTTAAAATAATTAGACACGGGTGCCAATAATCTTAGCTGTTGATGCGCTCTTAAACTCAATCATTCAATCCAACATGTTCACTGATTGTTGATTCGGGTGGTAGCTCAGTCTCGTCTGATGCCTCTTACTTCGCTCGGTGATAGTCTCTGCCATAGTTGAGATGTTCAGATCTTCATACAAATTATTGTTGGTTACGAACCACGACGCGTTGCATAAATATCTCAAGGTTTTTGTTTCAAATCTTCTCAGGATCTCCAGGTTTGACTTGCTGACTGTACCCCACAATTCTTTGCCGTAAGTCCATGTTGGCTTGATTATTCCTTTTGTACAGTAATATATTTTTGTATAAGGTGAGCTTAGATCTTCGATTAAGTAGCTATGATAATTTTCTTACTTCCATTTGTGATTCTTTCCTCTTTGGGGTTTCTAGGTTTATTAGCTATCTAAATGTATACCAAGATACCTCACAACTCTGGGAGTTTTGACGAGTTTAATTTAACTTTTGGACACTGTTCCTTTCGAAGTGAAAAGGTAATATGTTGTGACTTTACTGTGTTTATAGTTACTCTCCATTATTTTGTCCACTCTTCTACCTTATCCAGGTGCGCTTGCAGGTGCTGTGATGCTCGAATTAAGTCCTCATTGGCAGATACAATAGCTGTGTCATCAGCGAATGTGGCAATCATTGTGATTTTTTTTTAAATTTGTTGCGTCGTTGTTGAGGCAACGCGTCTCATAACTTTTGGGCGATGAGCGCTTTCTCTGGAGTAATCCTCCGTTACTGAGTAATGACTATCGTTAGTAATTACAAAATTTGTCATGTCTTGTCACGTCGCTGTCAGTCAGTGCCTTTTATCCCTTCGGCCAGGGGCTCGACGCCGTCAGCCTCCGGGGTCCTAGCCGGTCACCCAACCAGGAACACGCGAGGCTCGAATTCGCTTAACCTCCGTGACTTCACGGAGCGCAGTTAACGAATTCGGCTAGCGGCGCCGGCTCCGCTGGGCGTAAAGCAGGGTGTAGGGGTGGTGGCGCACTCTCTTACCCATTACAACTAAATGGATCACATATAGCATTCCCCATTCTCGTAAGCGTCATTTATGCTATATGAGGTCAACATTTCATTAAAAAATAATGCCATTTTTTGAAAATTTTGAAATGTCCCAGGCGTTTAATGTTAAGTACCCCAAAACTAAAATGTCTGTTTCAAATTTAACAGGGCGCGACATCAGCCACATCGGATCGGTAAGAGAATATCAATTTTGGTGAAAATCCCACAAACGGTTTAGCCACTAGCGTTGTTTACACAGACGAATGAACGGACAGTCTATTGTTGATAGGTCAGAAGTATATATTACATACAGTTTTGGTCCAAGAATACGTTCTTGAGGAACGCCTGTGCTCATTGGTTAAAATTCAGAGAAAACATCTTGGTATTTAATTTGGAAAGAGAGACTGGATAGGTATAATTCAAAAAATGGATAGAATGAGTGTGGGAGTAATTGTTTGATTTTGAATAACAGACCTTCGTGTCAGACTCTGTCAAATGCTTGCTGTATGTCCAAGAAAGCGGCAGAACAATATTTCTTTTCTTCAGGGCTTTGGGATATTTTGTTTACTATTCGGTGAGTCTGATCTATCTTTGAATGACCTTCCCGAGATCCATATTGAAACTGGTATTATATAGTTTATTATTGGTTGAAGCCGTTGTTGAAGTAGTTTTTCAAAGACCTTTGATAAAACTGGTAGAAGACTTATTGATCTGTATGATACAGCTTCTGTATTCTGTTTTCCAGGTTTCGCTATGTCTATCACTTGTGCATACTTCCATAGAGTCGGATAGCGGCTCTTACTTATTATAGCATTAGAGATGTATGTCATGAATGATAATGCTTCCTTGGGTTATTCTTGTAATATTTTACTGGTTATAAGATCGTGTCCTGGGCTTTTAGTAGGGGTTGTGTGCTTTTTTAATGTTTTTTTTCTATTTCACTTTAATTGAACGTTTTTATAGGTGACGACTGTTGGAGTGGAGCCTGTAAAAATTCTATTACCTCATTTTCCGAAGTACTTCGTTTATCTATTGGTTTGAATACTGTAGAAAACTTTTTAGCAAGACATTCTGCTTTTTCTTCAGGATTTCGGCCCCATGTGCCGTCGTCTTTTCTAACAGGCAAGATGTGTTGTTGTGGCTTCATTTTTTTGTTACTTTTTACAGCTAGTTGTAGCTGTCGGAGACAAAGATTGTACGTAATTCGAAAATCTGATATTTTGGTACTCTTTTAGTTCCCTTTTTATGTGTTGAGCTGATGCGTTAAGTTTCTTTTTGTCTTCAGGTTGTCGGATGTACATATAGATTCTACGGAGTCGACGTTATTCTTCTATTTTTTGTCTTATTTCTTTGGGATACAGTGAGTTCTTGACTACCTCAATTTTTGGTGTTGCTCTCGAGGCAGCGTTCTGTACAATCTCTGTACATTCTCTGCCAAAGGCTGTACTGCGGCATCTATATCTTTGCTTGGTTTTAGGAGCATCTTTGCGCTTAACAAGTTATTAACGTACATTAGAAATCTATCCCAGTTGGTAAACTTGCTACACAGTTTAGGTGGTGATCTTGGCTCAGTAACATACGAACAGAGAGTCATCTCTACTGGCGTGTAATCGGAACGTAGATCGTAGTTGGTTTTAATCTTAATTATATCAGTTGCTACTCCTTTTGATAAGAAAAAGTTTAGAAGATCAGGTATTTTATTCATATCAGTATGGTCATTATGGCCAGTATGAAGGTTCTCCAGTTAATAGAGATATTACGTTCAATTTGTTTTTTGCTTTGAGTAGGTTCTTTCCCCTTAATGTATATAGCCTTGAGCCCCACATGTACATGTTTAGCATTGTAGTCTTCGCCGGCTATGAATCTCCTTTAAAGTGTTTTTATAAATGCAGCAAATTGATCTTCTGTTATTTTATGTTTCGGAGGTAATAAATAGCTGTTAGGGTTAGTGGTATGCCGTTTTCTGTAATCATTACGGACGTAGTCTGAATTTCTTTTGTTTTGTTTTCAGTAAGCTCACGATGTTTTATCGTGTTGCGAATGATAACGGCCGTTCCTCGGGGCGCAGATCCGTCCGGATGTTCGGTAGTATAGATTACGTATCCCGGAATTTGAAGATAACTTTTTTCTGTGAAGTGGGTTTCACATATAAGCATAATATCTATGCCTTGTTCGTTAAGATATGCAACCACCTCTTTGCGATGCTGGAGTATGCCATTTGCGTTCCAAAGTATCATTTTTATTTTCCACGCCATTTTAATGCATTTTGGATAGTAGTAACTAAATTAAGGAGGTTTTTATTTGCTCGGATTGTTGTTTCAAAATGTTTTCAAAGCATTGGAAGGCTTTATGAATCACTTGACAGAGATTTTCTTGGTCGTTTGTAGTGCTGTAGTTAGAATAGTTTCTTGTATTCCATACTGATTGAGAATTTTGATAATGCGTTGCATTTCCATGAATTTGCTCGTGTTTTTTTGCTGATGGTGAATTAGGATGGGAAAAGTTCTTTTGAATGGAGTGAACGGGAAGGGGAGGGAAGTGTGAATCACTTGGGACTATTTGCTTCTCTTTAGGAATTGAATGTGTGGATTTTGTCTGTTGATTTCTACTTTTCACATATTTGTTGTATTCTGTCCATCGTTTGTAATTGGCTGGTTGATTTTCAGAATGTAAAGCGCAGATACCTGGTATGTTTCAGTGGATAAATTCAGTTGTTAAATTTATTAAAAAAAACTCTTAACACGTGATATAGCCAGAATCCATATTTTGTTGTTCCTTGATGCCGAAAAATCGAATGACGGCAAAACGTCTGTCTGTCTGTCCGTCTTAACACTTCCGGGTATACCGTTCAGCCGATTTCCTGCTTGAACAGGTTCCGGGTTAGACAGATTTTACTGTATATATACACTAGTATATAATCAAGTTTTACGCTACACTTTGCAAAACTTTTAATAGATTAAAGATTTTCGCGAGTATGGATTTGATCTTTTCCGTTTTAGGTATACCAGTTCACTGGACGAAAGATTATGTTCCCTTGTTTATTAGAAATGGTTCTTTTTTAGATGGGGAAAATGCACCAGTTCACTAGTCAATCATCTTTCAGGAGTTAGTACGTTCATTTGATTTCTTTATGAAACAATGGAATAGTTTTAATTTGTTATTAAGAATAGTCTGTATAGATTTCCTTAGACTCGCGAAAAAGTACAAAACGGAGGAAGAAATAATTAATTTCTTCAAGGAAAAACGAATAATTCATGATCCAAGGGTATGTGGTCACGGTGATGGTAAGCAATCTATCTATCTATATATTTAAAAAAATAAGGTATTCTGCCATGGCTTCGTTTAGATCTTCTACTGAACCGATTGTAGTATTTTTTCCTTTAAATGAAAGAATGTGATCCCTAGATGTGTTATCAGATATTGTTTGTGTTGATTCACCAACATGTACGGTGTAAATTAATTAATTAAATCATTCTTTAATAGTACGCTTATCAGTAGTCAATCGTTTTCTTCCAAAGGGTTGCTGTTTCAAAATCGATTATATGAAACGCTGGATGTGAGTCCACGTTGCTTCATGGTGGCGCTGCTTGATGTTTTGTTTTGATTGTTGAGATTTGTTTACAATTCGTCACGGTTTTGTTTCAGTGTAATAATTGCATTGTGGCGTTGACAGTTTGCATGTATTTGCTTTTGTGATGTATTTTATAGAGAACATTCGGACTGTGGGTTTTGCTCGGTTGTACTGAAGTAGTGAAGTTGTTCATATGTTATGTCGAAATCCGAATCGTTGCCCACGCGCCCCAAAAGACGCAAACGTACATTAACTGGACGCAGAGAATGAGAAAGTCAGCGCAGAAAATGTCAGTTTTGTTCTGCTTTGTACTTCCCATGCGAGAGAAATTTTGCAAACGTGTTTACTTTGTGTTGCTTAAATGGGAAAATAAGTTTACCTTCGAGCAATATGCCAGAAGTAATCAAATTTGTTTATAGATGATGATACATCAAAAAACTTTAGAAATAATATCCGTCAGTATAATAGTGCTCTTTCTTTTGTGTCATTTCGTGTATTATTGGAATATGTGGGCCATTTTGCATTGCCACCTGGTCATGGGCCATACGTGTTCAAAATTTTGGGAACTACACATCACAGAATATCTTCGTTATAACCTGAAGATCCAAACAATGCAACATATTGTGAACATTAGTCTGGGCACAGTATTCTACATTTATCTCAGATCTCACCGTCAAATTTTGACGGGTTCTCACTAGTTGATTTATAAAACACTAAAATGGGTAGCAAAACATCGTAACAAGGTGCAGTGCGGAACTCATCGAGCAATACTGGACTTATTTAAGTGAATTGTGTGTCGCTGGCGAGAAACCAAGGAAGGGATATATTTAATAAAATATTAAATGATATTGCTCGATTTTGACCTCCGCTATAGTCGAAGCAGTAATTAGTGAGTATTTATATGAAATTTTTAGAACTTAAAATAAAATTAGTCGTTTTGTGGGTTAACAAGGGTTTTGGAGCTCACAGTCGTCAATAGAGCATTAATAAATTAGTAATGTGTAATAGAAATACTATTAAATTGTAATAATACAATCTGTTTTGTGTAGAACTAATATTTAAATGTACCGCGTAAATATTGATTGATTACATCAAAACGTTAATTTTTCCACATTGTAGAGGACCGATTCCTTTACGGTGAACGAAATTTTTCGTGTCTAAGGAACTTACACTTTCGTGAACTGGTATACGTATAACGGAAAAGATCCTGGATTTGTACTATGCGCTGGTTTGGACATTGTTGTCAAGTATCCTATTGTTTAAACGTCCTCCAAGATAGGGCATGCGTTCACTATGCCTGTCTTGGAGAAATTTGAATTTTCGTCCGACATATCGTTCTAGTAATAATAATAATAATAATAATAATAATAATAATAATAATAATAATAATAATAATAATAATCTCCCTTTACGGATTATGCATATTGCTGCTTGTTCCAGCATCTTTCCATCTCATTCTTGGCCTTCCAATGTTTCTCTTTCCTCTAAGCTTGTAATTCAGGGCTTGCACTGGAAGTCTGTCTTGCGGTATATTTCCAATGTGAGTCACCCATTGCTGTCTGTACTTCTCAATTTCTTTATGTACTGTTTCTTTCCGCCCTAGTTCTTCTCTTATTTTTTAACTTTTTATTTGATCTCTTAATACTCCTTTCAAAAATCTCCCTTTACTCCTCTCAAAAACCGCATTTCTGCTTATTCAATCCTCCTAAAATCTTCTTGTTTTTGAACCCAAGTTTCACATCCATACATTAAACTGGGATGGCCATAATATCATAAAAGTTTAATTGGGTTTCTTTTCGGGCTTTCTTTTTAAAACGTTCTACTTACAGTTCCACAAATTGCTTGAAATTTATGAATCTTACTGGTGACTTCCCTCTCTCTTCCATATGTAATTTCACACCCTAGGTAGCTAAAATGCGTCACTTGTTCTAAAACAATATTTTAAGCACAATCTTTGTCCTTACTGACCCATTTCCTTTAAAAACCATTACTTTGGTTTTATTAACTGATACTATCAGATTGCACTCCATACAAATTTGCTCCAGTTGGTACATATCTTTGCAAATTATGTTCGTTTTCTTGTAGAATCACCTGGTCGTCAGAATATAAAAGCGTATTTACAAATGTATTGTTGCCCAGGTAAATTCCTAAAGGTACCACGTTCTTCCACCTTGTAATTATATATCCCAGATATATATTAAAGAGTGTTGGAGAAAGACTGTCTCCCTGCCTTACTCCTTTATTTATAATACTCTTCTTGGAAAGAAATCTAGTAATAATTCCGACCTATATTGGACAATCGCAGGGGCAGCATGTGAAGCGAAGACATGCTTGAGGGTGCGGCGGATTACGTAGAGCTTCTGTTCAGGAGCTCTTGAGTCGGCTTATACCAATAAAATCTACGCGCGTCTGTGTGCGAGGGGCACAATAAGACTCAAATGTCTTATATTGCGAATTTTATTTCCTAAACGGAACGTGTAAGGACGGTTTTTAATTCCAGGCTGCTATATGTGCTGAGACATTGTATCCTCCTAGCCAGAGCGTTTTTATCATTTGCGAAAGTTTGAATCTTCTTCTAAAACCATGTTTAGCTGCTACATGCCAGTCCATTTCATCCATTCATTCCTCCATGCATCCATCAATCCATGCAGCTCATTCATCAAATACAATTTAGCCATACGATCCATTATTCAAATAATATTAACGATCCATCCATTCGTTCATTCACCCATCCATTTACTCCTCTTCATTCACTCATTCCTTCAAACCGTTCATCCATCCATCCGTCCGTCCATTCGGAATCACTAACCCGTCAGTAGAATCATCTTAACGATCCATCCATCCATCCATTCATTTATCCATCCATTTACTCCATTCCATTCACTCATCCCATCCATCCATCTATCCATTCGTCTCTCCACATATCCGACTCATACACCTAGTTTTCCATCCATCCATCCATCCATCCATCCATCCATTCATTCATTCATTCATTCATTCATTCATTCATTCATTCATTCATTCATCCATCCATCCATCCATCCATCTACCAATTCGTTCTTCCATCTACCCAATGACCGGAAGATCAACATCTCTCCTCCCTCGAGGAAATGCGTTGCCGTGTGGTGTTGCACATTAGAAACTAATGGTGCTACAACCGGTGCATTGAATCGGTGCGAGTTGCATTGAATCGGTGCGAGTTGCATTGAATCGGTGCGAGTTGCATTGAATCGGTGCGAGTTGCATTGAATCGGTGCGAGTTGCATTGAATCGGTGCGAGTTGCATTGAATCGGTGCGAGGTGCATTGAATCGGTGCGAGTTGCATTGAATCGGTGCGAGTTGCATTGAATCGGTGCGAGTTGCATTGAATCGGTGCGAGTTGTATTGAATCGGTGCGAGTTGCATTGAATCGGTGCGAGTTGCATTGAATCGGTGCGAGTTGCATTGAATCGGTGCGAGTTGCATTGAATCGGTGCGAGTTGCATTGAATCGGTTCGAGTCGCATTGAATCGGTTCGAGTCGCATTGAATCGGTTCGAGTCGCATTGAATCGGTTCGAGTCGCAATGAATCGGTTCGAGTCGCATTGAATCGGCTCGAGTCGCATTGAATCGGCTCGAGTCGCATTGAATCGGCTCGAGTCGCATTGAATCGGCTCGAGTCGCATTGAATCGGCTCGAGTAGCATTGAATCGGTTCGAGTCGCATTGAATCGGTTCGAGTCGCATTGAATCGGTTCGAGTCGCATTGAATCGGTTCGAGTCGAATTGAATCGGTTCGAATCGAATTGAATCGGTTCGAGTCGAATTGAATCGGTTCGAGTCGAATTGAATGGGCTTGGCTTGAATTGAACTGTATTGTGTCATAGATCATCGGCA